>PPJI03000059.1:0-99883 GCA_003707485.3 Blastobotrys proliferans
TAACCTGTCGTTGTCCGCCTTTTGGCAAAATGTATGGATCGGGTTAAAAGAAAGTATTTTAACTATACATATATAATAGTAGAATATCCCCTGCCCTGTAGTTTTAGCACATTAACAAAAAAAAAGAGAATGGATTATAAAGAATCTACTCAGGTGAATTATTCGACACCCTTTCACGGGTCTGCGATGTCTACACCTCCATTCGAATCTCCAAATGATCAAAAGGACCAAACAAAAATAAACAGCCAACCGTCAACTTCAGATATTTTGGAAAAAGGTGGTGGTCCTGGTGGTGCGAGCCAATTTTCAGACTTTGAAGAAGATGATGAACTTGGACCAAACCAAGTGAAACGAGAATTAAAGCCAAGACACGTTTCAATGATTTCACTGGGTGGTACCATCGGAGCTGGTCTGTTCATTGGTACTGGTGGGTCACTAGCACAGGCTGGTCCAGTAGGTGCTTTGATCAGTTTTACATTTATTGCTACCATTGTATACTCAATTGCTCAGTCATTGGGTGAAATGACCACTTTCATTCCAATCACTGGTTCTTTCACTGCTTTTGGTTCGCGTTTTGTTTCTCCAAGTTTCGGAGCTGCCGTTGGTTGGTTGTACTGGTTTTCATGGTCAATGACTTTTGCAGTTGAATTGAATGCTGCTGCTTTAGTTCTTCAATACTGGACCGAGGCCGTGCCAACTCCTGCATGGATTGCCATCTTTTTTGTCATGTTGACTCTTACTAACCTGGTTGCTGTCAAGTACTATGGTGAAATTGAGTTCTGGGCTGCTGCTATCAAGGTCATTGCCATTGTTGGTTGGTTAATCTATGCCCTCTGCATGGTGTGCGGCGCAGGTGTTACCGGACCAGTTGGTTTCAGATACTGGCGAAACCCAGGTCCTATGGGCCCAGGTATCTTAATTGATAACAAAAGGGGCGGTCAATTCTTGGGTTTCTTGTCATCTTTGATCAATGCAGCCTTTACCTACCAGGGAACCGAATTGGTAGGTATCACTGCTGGTGAATCGACCAATCCACGAAAAAACGTGCCAAAAGCGATCCACAAGGTGTTCTTCAGAATCTTGATTTTCTACATTTTGTCCATCTTCTTCATGGGATTGCTGGTTCCTTACGATGATCCAAAGCTCAGCGATGAATCGACCTACATCTCCAGCTCTCCTTTTGTCATTGCTATTGTCAATTCTGGAACCAAGATTCTGCCATCCATTTTCAACGCAGTTATTTTGACTACCGTGTTGTCTGCTGGTAACTCTGATGTGTACATTGGGTCCCGTGTGTTGTATTCATTGGCCAGCACTGGGGTTGCTCCACAGTTCTTCATGAAGACCAACAAACATGGTGTGCCATTGATTGGCGTTTTGGTTACGGCATTGTTTGGAGCTTTGGCCTTCATGTGTGTTAACAATGGTGCTTACAAGGCATTCAACTGGCTGTTGAACATTTCAACCATTGCCGGTATGATTGCCTGGTGTTCGATCTCTGTTTCCCATTTGCGATTCATTCGAGCACTCGAGAGCCAAGGCTATTCACGAGACAGCTTGCCATTCCGATCGCTTGGACCAACTGCTTACATTTGGTACGCACTGATTGCCAACATTATCATTGTCATCATCCAAGGATTCACCTGTTTCTTTGAGTTCACCGCCGAGAGCTTCCTCACTGCCTACATCTCGGTGTTTATTTTCATCTTCTTGTGGGGTGTCTTCCAGGTGCTATTCCAGTGTCCGCTGTACGTCAAGCGAGAAGACATCGACCTGGACTCTGGGCGACTGGAGGTCGAGCGAATTGTTTGGAAGGAGAACCCAAACAAGAACTGGTGGGAAAAGCTGTGGGACCACTTGGCTTAATTTATTATTACGTTGTTTGTGTTTTTGTATAGTATGTAACGAGAAAGATATCATGTTTGCACGTCTACTGTTTTTTGCTTCTTTAGAACACCGCCGGGAGGGCAATGGTTTCGTGATAGTTTTCGGCGGTTTCGACGCACCCGCCCACCCAACACCCCGTCACAGCAACCAATTTTTCTTCGACATCACAGACACACGACAACATGGACGACTCGGAATTAGATGCCATCCGGCAAGCGCGACTTCAGGAAATGAAGCAACAACAGGGTGGTTCAGGCGGAAACCACGGGAACCAGGGCCAGCAGAAGGACGAGTACGTACACCAATTACAACCACAAACACATGCTAATAGAACCATAGCAGAGGCGCTGAGGAAGAGATGAGAGCCTCCATGATGTCACAAATCCTATCAAACGAAGCCCGAGAACGACTTGCGCGAATTCGTATCGTACGAGGCGACCGTGCAAAGGGCGTGGAGGACCTCTTGATCAACATGGCCAGATCAGGTCAAATCCAGAAGAAAGTCAGTGAACAGGAACTAGTGTCGCTACTGGATCAGATCTCTCAGCAAGAATCTAAACAATCCAAGACTCACATTGTGTATGATAAACGCCATGACGACGACCTGGACGAATTGATTAGCGCCTCCTCCAACACTAAAAGAAATAATAATACCACCAACGATGATGACTCTGAAGACGACTTTTTTGACTAGAACTCTACATAGCTATAGCACTATAACATAATTGTATTCCTATTCTGGTTTGCGCACTGTTTTCAGATTCCAGTGTTTCAATCGGCACACCTTCAACTGCGAATTTGTGCTGGAATTTTCTCCCCACTAAAATTTTTTCTCAACATCACGATATACCACCGACTGTTATCGACATTATCGACCTAACCAACACAAACCATGCCTCCAGTTCAGCAAATCCCAGGCCCAGGTGGCGCTCAGCAACCTTCTAACTTTGAAAAGTTCAAAATGGGTACCATGATGGGTGTATGTCGCACTTAAACGAACGAAGGATCGCTAACCAAGTTGTAGGCTTCTGTAGGTGCCGTTCTCGGGCTAATGTTTGGTAAGTTTTCGGCAGTTTTCGTTTTCGAAACCCTTTTTGTGTTAAGATGCTAACTTAGGTTGTTATTTGCAGGTACCATGACGATTTTCCAACATGGAGCTGGCGAACAGGGTGTCATGCGGACTTTGGGTAAGTTCATGCTGACATCCGGTGGATCCTTCTCGCTATTCTTGGGTATTGGGTCTGTGATTCGAAGTGAAGAACACGCTTTGACCAATCCTCGACATCCTGCTGAATGGCAGGCGCTCTATCGACAGGCCGTGATCCAGTCTCGATCTGAGCGACACTAGGCGCCTGCAGTTCAGTCGCATGTACATTACCCGCATACCTACCTACCTATCTATCTATATACTCTAGTGTAATTGAGCGCTTCGAGCCCACCCCAGCGACTACCGCTTTTTGCTTCTTTTTCTGGAAAAAGAAGACAGAACCCTTCCCGGTGGTGTTCTTCTTTTTTAAAAAAGAAGCAAAAACAGTCGGTGTCTAGAACACTACTGGCCGCTGTACGTTCGCCCCAACGTCTACTGTTTTTTGCTTCTTTTTAAAAAAGCAGAAGCCACCTCCAGGATCATGTCTTCTCGCATGTCGACACACTGATGATCCTGGATGGCGATCGGTCGGGTCGGCGCCGGCACTTGGGACTCACACTCCGTGCCCGCCCGCCACCCACCATCACGTTGTACTGTCGCTGGCTGTCACGGTCACGGTCACTATCACTATCACTCGTCCATCACCTTCACCCCACAACCCAACCCAACCCAACCCAGAGCTTCTGACCATGGATGCAATCAACTTTGTCAACTTCAACCAGGACTTTAGTTGTATATCTGTGGGCACCAAGACCGGCTACAAGATCTACAACTGCGATCCGTTTGGGAAATGCTACAACAAAGGTAAGGGTCTCACGGGCTCAAACAAGGCTAACATCACCGTAAATACAGCTGAAGGAGGAATAGGAATCGTGGAGATGCTGTTCTGCACATCTCTAGTGGCAGTAGTTGGCATGGGCGACCAGCCAGCTCTGTCTCCACGGCGATTAAAGATTATGAATACTAAAAGACAATCAACTATATGCGAACTGACGTTCCCTACCGCAGTGTTGAAGGTGATGCTGAATCGAAGGCGGCTAGTGGTGCTGTTGGAAGAACAAATCTACATCTATGACATTTCAAACATGAAACTGCTACACACTATTGAGACCTCGCCAAATCCTGGTGCCATATGTTCGCTATCACCGTCTTCTGATAACTGCTATCTAGCCTATCCATCCAGCGCACCCCAGATGTCGCTAAACTCAGGACCTCCTCCTGCTGCTAGCAGCTCATCGAATACTACAGCTACCACAGCAACATCTCCTAGTAGACAGGGAGAGGTGACGATATTCGATGTATTGTCATTACAACCTGTAAATGTGGTTGAAGCCCATAAATCTCCACTGTCAGTGTTGAGTATGAACAATGATGGCACCATGCTAGCCACTGCATCCGACAAGGGAACCATTATTAGAATCTTTTCGGTTCCCAATGGCACTAAGCTTTATCAATTTAGAAGAGGAACGTACCCATCCAAGGTGTTCTCTATCAACTTTAATTTATCCTCCAGCTTACTGGCTGTGAGCTCTGCTACAGAGACTATTCACATATTCAAGTTGTCCAGGCAAGCGAACGAATCGGTTGCAGATGACAACGATTCAACTAACGATGGGGGCGTGATGCCTCACTTGTCATCACCCGAGTCTGGATTAGATAACTACATTGAACAGAACAAGAAGAATGGAGGTATGACGGGGTTGATACGGCGTTCCTCACAGTCGCTAGGTAGACAGGTGGCTGGCGTGGTAGGAGGTTATATGCCGAATGCAGTCGCCGAGATGTGGGAACCCAAGGAACGAGACTTTGCGTTCATCAAGCTCCAGGCATTGCCAGGAACAAAGTCAGTCGTAGCGTTATCTACCATGTCTCAGAACGCACTGGTTGTCACCAGTGAAGGATACTTCTATCAGTATGCCATTGACCTGGAGAAGGGTGGCGAGTGCGAGCTCATAAAGCAGTACTCGCTGCTCGAAGATGAACTGTCAAGTAGTACGTACTAAATGCAAGTTATTAACTATTTTTGGGGCTTTCTTCTTGTTCAAAAAAGAAGCAAACCGGTGGCGCCGCACGCGGCGCGGCGTTCCCAGTAGAAGGCACTGCAAAAATTCCTATCTGCCGCACAAACCGTAGCGGTTCATTGTACTGTGCCCTGAAAATGGTACCCCTGAAAATCTTCATGCTACTATTATTTCTGAAAGCAATATACCGCGGCAGATGTACCCTAGGCTGGAGTACACCAATGACCAAACGAATAGGAGACGGAACATAAGATAGATCCTCAAGTCGAAGAATATATAAAGCTATAGCATTTTCCTTCTCATCCTGGTAAACAAATACCAACAATGCGATTTTCTTGTGTTTCTGTTTTTATTTTTGCTGCAACTGTCCTTAGCGCAGCTATCCCCGAACACTCTGGGGATTCGGAAAAGCGTCAGCTTCTCCCTGGTCTCCCACTACTAGGTGGCAATGGCAACGGGTTGAAAAAGCGTCAGCTTCTCCCAGGTATCCCAATACTAGGTGGCAGCGGCAACGGGTTGAAAAAGCGTGGAGATGACGAAACTGAAGCATAACGCGTCCTTGGACTTCTCGACATGCTAGAAGGAAGCCTCGTTAGTGGCGCCGACAACTAGTTTGAATAGGTAAAAACGTAGGATCTATGGTATCTTTTCTATTTGTGACATTAATACATGTGATTTATTACTTAGTGATTTCAGTATGTAGACTGCAGCTTTGCTTCCTTTACATCAAAGATATATCCTCGGCATGCCGGCCCAGCTAAACCTTCTCGCAGCAATCATGATTTGTAGCGATCTTCACCTGAAGTACTAGCATAACTCGTATGAAGTTGCGGGACTATTTGAAGTAGAACACTTTTGGGGGTGTAAAACAATGTTTGGGGCCCTCTTTGAAGAAAATGAGGACGGCATTCAAAAAATCATAATTGACTTTTTCCAATTGAGTGTTGTGCTTGCCGCTTTCTTGTAAGATAAGAAGAAATCCGAGGAAAATGTTACATAGGGCAGAGTGCGGCTTATGCGTTGGCAGAGGCACCATGGTATATGGAGCCCCTTTAGAGGGAGAGGGGGGGGGGGGGGGGGGGAGTGGGGGGGGGGGGGGGGGGGGGGGGGGGGGGGGTTGTAAACGATGTTCCGATTCTTTTTAGCAGAAACTGAGAATATCATTAGAAAGTCTGAAGTCTGTTTATTTCGATTGTCAATAGCTGTTTGCTTGTTGTTTCAAGAAAAAGCGAAAATATCCACAGAAGCGTAACTCGGGCAACGTGCGGCTCGCTCTACATGCAGAAAGACTCGGGCTCCAGATGATGTGGAGCCCCTTTGGGGGTCCAAAATCGATGTTCTGGCCCTTTTTTTGAGGAAAACAGGTACATGGCTCGATAGTTCAGGGTTTAAATACTGTAATTGGCTACTGATTTTTGCTTCTTTTTTTAACAAAAAGAAGAAATCCACCGAATGCGTGACATACCTCTTCCCGGGGCGTTCTTCTTTTTTAAAAAAGAAGCAAAAACAGTAGACGCCAGGAGAAAGGAACACGGGCGGTAGAGATTCCAGACGTGGACTGTTTTTTGCTTCTTTTTTAAAACAGAAGAACACCACCCTGCGCCGCATACACCGTCGCCATGGCAACACATCGCGGCACACGTTGTTGTTGATGTTGTCACGTGGAGCCCCGATCGGAGCGTTATGATAGCAGCAGAAGGGGAATTTTTTGTGTTCTCGCCAACCCAACACCAACACCACCAACCAATACACACAACATACCATACCAGACGAACAGAACTGAAGGAAGGCTAACATGGGCGGCGACGATAGCAACGACTTGTCGTCGGACGTCACGGCGCTGTCGACCAAGCTGATCGAGGCAATTGAGGGCCAGAGCAAGCTGGAGGATCAGGTGCAGTCCATGCGAAGAGAAATGGAGGCTCTGCGCAAAGAGAAGACAAGCATGGAGCAGAGGATGGAGTCCATGGTGGAGAAACCGCTGTTTGACAAGGAGGTAGAACTAAAAAGCCAGGCCGAAAAAAAGTCGCAAGACCTGCAGGCCGAAATCGAAGAACTGTCAGGGTCATTGTTTGACGAAGCCAATAAGATGGTTGCAGAGGCCAAGAGGGATACGGCTCTGTGGGCTAAACGGAATCAGCAGCTGCAACTACAACTCAAAGAACGGGATACTCTGCTGGAGAATCTCCAACAACAGCTGAGTGGACTGAAGACGGTGCTTCAGGACATGACAGATCAGGAACAACAACAGCAAACTCAAGAACTGCATTCCAAACGGGCGTCTAATGGGCTTGCAATGATGAGACCTCCGTCCACGCAATCGCTGCAGCCGTCTCCTATGCAGGAGAATCCTTCTAACGAAGCAGCTGCTGACAGTGACGAGTACAGTCTCTCATCATTGGTGCGACCGGTGGTGCGGATGGATTTGGCCAGTTTCAACGAGTTTAAATCACTTGCTAGAAACATCAAACATGTGCATCAAACATCTTTATCTACTTCAGCAGCATCTACAAATACCAAAGAATCACCCACAACGACGCCAGATGCGTCGCCGGTGTCAGCAACACCAGTAGCAACAACAACAACAACAACATCTAGATACCATTTCAACTTCACATCACCTGTACCACCATCATCGTTGATGCCACCACCCGCATACCAGGCACCATCACTGAAGGAATTCAAGTTTTTCAAAAGAGCATTGTCTGACGATATTGACCCCACTCTTCGGCTGGATCAGGCCCCGGGATTGTCTTGGCTTGCCAGACGAAATATAATGTCATCGATAATAGAGGGCACTGCAATCGTAGAACCCATTTCTGGAGTCAACGAGGGCTACAAGTTTAGCGGAAACAATGTTTCAAGTCATTCTACTGCATCAGAGTCCGGCCATTTGTACTCCTATCCACAAGGCGGACCACCAGTAGCGACGAAAACGCCCTGCAAGTTTTGTGGAGAATTGCGAGACAACAATCTGTTGTACGCAAGAATGCATAACATACGAATTGACAAGCGGGACTCTAGTCTTACGCCTACTCATTCGGCGTCTAGCTCAGTATCAGGGGCATTGGGGGTCGCAATTAACTTTAACAATGGATCTACGACGACTAAAGACAGTACTAAGGAGAAGGAGGATCAACAGCAACAACAGCAGCAACCTTTTGCGGGCTATCCGTTGTGTCACTATTGCTTGAACAGAGTGCGCACAGTGTGCGATTTTGTGTCGTTCATGCGATCCATCCGGGATGGAGTGTGGAAGGTAGACGAGGAAAGTGGTATGTTCAGAGCCTGGGAGGAATGCATACGGCTCAAGGAACGCATGTTTTGGGCCAGGATCGGAGGGTCTTTCCCATCGTTTGTCGGCCCAATGACGGAGGATAACAGCAGCAGCACGTCTGTGTCTGTGACTGGAGTTCCTGCTGGTAACGCAGTAGACGCACTGAGCAGCAGTGCTAATGGAGCCGGTGCCGGTGGTAACTCTCTTGGAAATGCTGGTGGTGCTCTTGGTAGCACTGTTGGCACCGCTGCTGGGAGCACTGATGGGAGCGAAGGTGTGGCTGCTGACAATTCTAGCGATAGCGTGAGCGGCGGTGGCGATGGCGCTGGTTCCGCCGCCGCAAGTACTATTGCAGCAGCAAGCGAGGAGCCGTCTACTGCCGCACCGGCTGCTGCCAATGCTACTGCTACTGTTACTGCTACGGCTACATCAACAACGGAGACGGAGCACTCAGCTACGGCCACAACAGAGAAGAAGACGGCTCCGACCACGGACATCAGCTCCGAGGATGAGGAGGACGATGACGATGAGTTTGTGGACTCTCATCAATACTCTAACCCGCATTCTAATTCCAGTTCAAATGTAAATTCACCTGAGATGCCGAGAGACGACCATGTGGAGACAGAGACCAGGGTGGAGGAATAGACTAGTAGTATCGCAAAATTCCGAACTAACAATCTAGTGTGTATTCTCGTGTCGGCACTGCCATAGCCTTCTCCCCTCTCTCTCCGGCCACGCCCCCAAATATGGAAAGTTTGTCCATGTAAGAATGCACAAAATGCACGAAGCGGGGCAATTTTTTGAATATTTAAATATAATAGATAGTTGGCCCGGGTCAGCTCAGTGTTTTGTCACTATTTCGGATCATCTCTTTTAGCTGTTGTACCCATTACTCCGCAAGATAAATATTTTGACTCGGTGTCGGATTTTCTTTCTGGCCCTCCACCTTCTAGAGCGGTCGGGATGATCATTGTAATTGCCATAATCAAATCCCCCACATTTCACATTTTCATTTTTGATACGGCTCTTCGTTTAACCCTGCAATTGTAATGGTAGTAGCCGGCTTAGTCCGTATATATTGTCTATCTATCTTGTGAATTGTATGGACATAGCTAAAGAATCTTTTCTTTGTAGTCGACTAGTTCTTAAGAGTACCAAATATCGAATCACCGTAACAATGTGGTCCGCCTCCGCCTTGATAAAACAAAGTCAAAGGGAAAATTAACCCGGCGGGTTGTTGTTTAGCTACGTCGCTTCGCTAATAGTGTAAAGATCGGGTTCCGCAGTAGTTAGGCTAAAATACTCCGAAGTTCAATGACATTTCGTGGGGTCGTAATGGACCTTCCTTCAAATAGATATAAACTCGAATGTTTCCGACTTTTAATTTTTTTTAAATTTTTTACTTTTCCCTCTTTCTCTTTAAAATCTATAATGACCTCGACGACAGCTACGAGTACAACCACAACAACAAAAGAGTCCAATTCACCTACCAGCTCTAGTTCAACACATATTTATAATTCAACGTCTCCAAGAACGTCCAATACTGCAGTTTCTACTGCCATCATTTCAAAGAAAAAGGCTACTACAAATCTATTAAAGGTCGAACCACGCAAACGGACTAAAACCAGCCGAGCATGCGACGAAGTACGTTTATCTTTTCACTAAAATAACCAGCTAACTAACAAACTCATTTATTAATAGTGTCGACGGAAAAAGGTATGAATTTTGTCTACTATCCAAAGGAACCACCACGGCAATTCGCCGGGAGAGCGGAATATATCACCAATTGAATTGTGGGGGAGAATTTTTTTTTTTAGGAAAAAAGGTGGGCGCATCGAGATTTTCATCGATCGTGAGTGATTGAGTGAGAGTGGGGTGCGCCTTGAGCAGGTTTTGGTTTTGGTTTTCTCCGTAGGGTGGTAACGTTCCGAATGCAAGTTAACAGAGTTAATGCGGGGAGTACTGTAAACAGTATTCCGCATCGGGTTACGACTTTATCCACACCAGGAGATTGCCGAAGGATGTTTCGGCGGGCGTACATGGTCGCAAAGGGGGGCATGTAGCCTGAATTGAGACATCCAGAACTTGTTTTTCCGGGGCACGAAAAGAAAAAAAGAAAAAGAAAAAAAAAAAGCACCCCACCTTGGTTTGGTTCCTTTTGGTGTTTGGTTGTTCAAAGCGGGGGTACTAACTGACATGGATTATAGATTCGGTGTGATGCGAATGGCGAAGAAGATGCCCAATGTAGCTCATGTCGACGAGCCGGTGAGAAATGTTCCTTCTCCAGAATTCCTATGAAGCGAGGTCCTTCAAAGAGGTATGTTTGTTTGTTTGTTTGTTTGTTTTCCTGGATATGATATGCTAACAAGACAAAAAAAATAATCAGACCACGATGGGAGAGATCTCCGAGTGAAGAAAAGAAAATTCAAGGCACTGGAGAGTTTGTCTTGACCCAAGCTGCACCAGCAGCAGCAGCAGCTACTGCTACTGCTACAGCAACTAATAACCGTTTACCATCCATTGAGACTCTAACAAGTCCTCAGGTTCAGCAGAATAAAAGCCCTAGAGAACCATCTCCAGTCACCAGTAGAGCCATTCAGTACCGACATGCTTCGGTATCATCTGAATCCTCAACAACCTCTAATAGTGCATCGGCCCCTGCTGCGAACGGAAAAAATGCCGAGATTAAGCGGTATAGTGAACCGGATGAACCCGGGTGGGATGATAGAAGCATCGATAACTATTATCAAGTAGTTCATCCGGCATTGCCCATTTTGCCATCCAGCAAGGTCCGGCTAAGAAGCAGGCTATTGACATGCTCCAGCCCTGCCCTGCGGTATACTTTGCTGTGTGGTGTTAATGGATTGGTTCGAAACAACCACCACGACTGGAAACAGGCAATTGTACAAGGAATCATGCAGATTAGCTGCGGGGGTGATGTCAAATCCTTGAATTACCAATCCAAGATTTTGTATTTGACCACCCTCCAGCTGCTGTATTTACAGACCAGCGAGTCGGTGTGGCTGGGGATGGCAGTTTCATTGGCTTATGACATGAACTTGCACGAAAAGCCCCATCACACCACCAACGACTCTGAGGACGATTACAATTTGTCACGACGATTGTTTCTCAATCTGGTTACATTGGACCGGTTGCACTCGGTGGTGAACCGGACTCCAATCCAGATTCCGGATGAGGTCATTCATCTAGACAATGACCACGACGCCAAGTGTATGGGGTCCACGGGGGTACAGGTGATTCGTCTGTGTATGATTTTGGGCCACGGGTCCAAATCTACCCCGGCCCTGTTGTTCCAGGAGCTCGAACAGGCTTATCAGACCATTGAATCCATGTGGGACACCACTCCGATTCTCAAAGCCATGTATTACCTGGTGTTGGTTCACTTTGACTGGATTTCAATCAACCAGCACTCGCATACTACCGACAAGCGACAAATTCTGGCTAATTTGTTGAACGATACCAATGTGCTCACCACACTGTTGGAGTCTCCATTGCTGTGTGTGTCTCCTCTAATTGCATTTTTCATTCCACCTCTGGTGTCTACAATGTGTGGGCTCGTCCATCATTTCTCTGCACCGGATGACGAGATGCTAGCCGGAATCAAGCAGCAGTTCTGGCAGCAATTGGACTTTTTGGACTTGGTTATTGACCGTCGGTTCATGCAATTCAAGCATCTACGCCACGACATCCACCAGGTTCGTCTCCACCATCAGCACCAGCACCAGCACCAGCACCACCATCCTCAGCATCAGCAGTTCCACCAGCCCCAGCCCCAACCCCAGCATCACCACCACCAGCAGCACCAGCAGCACCAGCAGCAGGCGCGAACCTCGCCTTCGGCCAAGCTGGAGGGATTGGCAGCGGTGGCCCACGCTCATCACCAACAGATAGTATCGTAATCGCAATAGCTCTGTAGTGCCTAATATTTATTCGTGTTTGCATTTCTTTTTGGGTGCCTTCTTTTGAAAAAGAAGCAAAACTTTTGGATGCCTTCTTTTGAAAAAGAAGCAAAACTTTTGGATGCCTTCTTTTGAAAAAGAAGCAAAACTTTGGAGCCTTCTTTTAAAAAAGAAGCAAAGCGGGTGAGCCGCACCGCGCCGCATCGAGCCCACCCCAACGTCTACTGTCTTTTTGCTTCTTTTTTTTAAACAAAAGAAGAACCCACCCTAGACGCACTAACTCTGTGCTCGCCCCAACGCTGACTGTTTTTTGCTTCTTTTAAGAAAAAGAAGAATCCATCCTAGACGCACCATGCCGCACACGCCGTCCCGGCAACGCCGTGGTGCCGCACGAGCGTAAGCGCTGACTCAGCACGCCGGCGCAGCTATCCTGGAGTGCAGCCTGGACTACTCCACTTTTTTCCCTCATTCACAGTTCAGTTCTTCACACACACCAGACGACGACAATGTTCATACTACCGCCTCCCCCAAAGTCGACAGCGTACTATCCGTCAGGATTGGGGTATCGCGACGGTCTAGGAGGCCCGGGGGTGCTGGAGGCCACCAATTCGGTAACTCACTTGGATGCTAATTCGGTTCAGAGCTTCACAGCTCCTGAGGGGGTGTATGGAGCTAAAGAGTGTATCTACTTGGCTACTCCATTGCCACACCCTTCAGATCCTCCACCAGCAGTGATTAATCCGTTGGCTCCGACCCATACGCTACCATCGAATCATTCCAGTGGACTGCGGCTGTCGACCTGCGTGCTTCAGTCGAGCACTGGTGGCACTGGAGGGACGCTAGCTATCCCTTCTGCTCCTCGAAAGTCTGCCCGGCAGCCAAGCACCACTTCAAACAAGAGTTTTGGAGGATGGACGTCTTCGCTGTTCAAGAAAGAGGAAGTTGCCACTGGCGGAGGAGGAAGTGGAAGCGGAAGCGGTAGCGAAGGCGCCACAATTAACGAAGAAGTGCTGAGCACCAGTGCTCCACTTCCAAGTTCGTTTGGAAACCCGTTGAGTCGAAGGGACACGGCCAACTCGTCAACGTCGCAGCTCAATGATAAGAAGAAAAAGCCAAAGAATTCGCTGTCCAAAAACAACAGCTCGTTCATCTCGAGAACCGTGCTTCACGATAACTTGCATAAGCGGCTCGCCGAACGATCGCCCAACGATACACACGTTTGGGCGAACATGGGACGATCCATTTCGTGGTTAGATCTAAGCCCTTCATCCAAACAGATCCGTCAAGAGCCGCTAATCAAAATTCTATTCACCAAGTCCCACCCGCTGTGCCACGATGTCAACAACCTAACGAAAGCAATGACTAATATTGATGTGGTGATTGGCACAAGTGCTGGCGACATTATCTATGTAGAATGTATATCAGCCCGTTATAACCGGGTGAACAAGAATGGCGATGTGACCAGGTCCCCAGTGACGGACATTCGATGGGTTCCAGGTTCTGAGAACCTGTTCATGTCGGCACACGCAGATGGCACTATTTGCATATTTGACAAAGAGCGAGATGATGGGGGATTTGTCATGCAAGGACTAAGCAAACAACAGGATGCGCGAAGTACTGATGTTTTTAGAATTATCAAATCTCTACATTCGGCCCCTCTGCTAGGAGGTGGCAAGAATAGTTCAGCGCCAGGTCCTCAGGGCGCATCAATGAACCCTGTGGCCGTGTATAAAGTGTCCAATGGACCAATTACAAGCATGAAATTCTCCCCAACTAATGATATGCTTGCGATTACTAACAAGGATGGCTATCTGCGACTGTTGAATCTGGCAAATGAACAGTTGACCGATATCTTTCCTTCATACTACGGAGGCTTTCTGTGTGCTAGCTGGTCTCCAGATGGCAAATATCTTGCTACTGGTGGCCAAGATGATATGGTATGTATTTGGAACATCGGAGAAAAGTCCAAGAAGTTGGTAGTCAGATTGCAGGGTCATTCGTCTTGGGTACGAGCCGTGCAATTTGATCACATGATTTCCGATGATTCCAATTACAGACTTGGATCTGTTGGTGACGATGGTAAGCTGTTGCTGTGGGATTTTGCTCCAAAGAGCTTGAACCGACCTAAAGTGCAGGCCAATACCAAGTCACGGCAACGATCCAATTCTAAAACTGTCTCTGGCTCGAATGGCACAGCCAAACCGGCCCAATCCGCCGCTGATGCTGCTGCTGCTAATGGCAATGGAAGTAACCTTGATGACCACACCAGCAAGATTGAATCCGGTAAAACTGAGCTTCATCCATTTGTGAGCCAAGGGGAGACTCCTATTGCTCCTCCGGTGGTCTCTAAAGCTATTCATTTGGAGAACCAAGAAGCAGAATCATTGAGTGATTTGGTTTTCTTGGAACAGGAGATTATCGTAGCTGGCAAGGATGGTCGAATCTGGGTCTTTGACAGACCAGGTTTCAAATAGATATACTTATACTAGATTTTCTCATATTAATAATTAGTTGAATGAAGAGTAAGTGCTCCTAGAGGTGGTGTCGCTCTTTTCTAAAAAGGAACCAAAAACAGTTGACTCTTGAAGCTGACTCACAACCAGACACACAAGAGGAAATGCTCCTAGAGGTGATGTTGTTCTTTTTTAAAAGAGAACCAAAAACAGTGCAAGCTCCATTCTATCAGCATGGGTCAATCTGATAAGCAGGAATACAGACCGACTTATTTACCGGTATTCAGAGAAGGAGAATCATCAATATAAAATGGTAAAACACAAATAGACAGTTATATCAATTGTGTAGAAGGAAATTCATGCATTATTTCAAAGAATAATCTCACTGTTCAAAGAGCCAATGCCTACATGACTTTCTGCCTACAAACATTATGCTCACACTGATAACAGCTACAGATTGACATAATAGGAATATTCAAAGAAGCAGAGTCAAATAAAAAGAAAAAGTAAACAAAATATAGAAAGTTATATGAAGAAACCATTTAAAAGCACTATTGGCTCTTCGAAGAACCTGAGACCACCGATTTAATACAGATAAAACAAATATATTAGATTATTATGTGAATAATTAATTATTTAGTAGAAGAAAAACATCCAGGTACAAGAACCAAAACCTATTTGGACTCGTCTGCAGTGTGAGTAGGAGCAGGTTCATTTTCAGTTGCTCGAACATGTTGAGCTAGTCTTTTGACGTTCTCATTGGTAGTAGTAGTCGAGTGCTTCTTTTCATCACTCTTGAAGATTTTCTTAATAGAGTCAGTGAGTCCCATTTTTGTCAAGTCTAATTGAGTTAAAGATACAACGACTTGTAAGGGAGCCAACGGTGGGTTTATATAGAAAAGGGTCAAGTGGTCATATGCTTGTTATTAGCATTCAAACAAAAAAAACAACCGGAGAGGGGTCAACCGCAAAAATTATTTTGTCACGAATGTCGAATACCAATTTTGGTAATGTGTCGTCAGTTCATTTGTATGATTGTTTAAGACAGGGACTTGCAATGGCAGTACTCCGATGGATGGAAAGTAGATGCCCGTTATATGCACGACAAGATGCATCGGGCCAGCTAACGACGAAACGCAGGACCAGGACCATTCCTCACCGAGCTCTCAAAGAGGTCAAGAGAGGGAGGGATAGTGAAACAGCACGGCAACAGTTTTCCTGGTCTGTATAATTAATAATACACATCGTTTTTGGTAATGAATCATGAGCACGAGAACAAAAAAAAAATTTGATGCATGTAGGTCATATATACAACATGAGTCGACATCGGAGCACCATGTATGATTTCCAGAACAGGCAACGATCTTTCATGTGATTTACATCCTTGCAAGTGTGTACGGTGGGGGTGACGGTGACCATGAAGGTTGCTAGGGCGACGCAAGCTGAGCCGCCTGCGGCTCTACCGCTTTTTGCTTCTTTTTCTGGAAAAAGAAGAAACAGCTCCGGGAGGGAAACTGTCTTCTTTTTTAAAAAACAAGCCAAAAAGTAGTAGACGATAGCATGTAGTGCACCGCTTTTTGCTTCTTTTTCTGGAAAAAGAAGAACACCGCCGGGAGGGTCATGTCTTCTTTTTTAAAAAAAAGAAGCAAAAACAGTAGACAGTACAATGTATTACTCTATAGAACTATTCCCGCACGAACAGAGCGGCGGCCCCCTGGCCACCGCCAATGCACATGGAAGTCACACCGACCTTCTTGCCAGTTCGCTTGAGCTCTGTCAACAGGGTGGACACCTGCCGGGCACCAGTGGCACCCAATGGATGGCCGAATGCAATGGCACCGCCCTTAGGATTGACCTTTTCTTCAGGGATGTTGGCGGCCTGCAGAGACTGAACGACTTGGGATGCAAATGCTTCGTTGATTTCAAAGATGTCGACGTCGTCGTTGGTCAAGCCAAGGTCACCCAACAACTTTGGAATGGCAACACCTGGGCCAATTCCCATGACCTCTGGTGGAACACCAACAACTCGGCAGTCGACGTACTTGGCCAAGATTGGAGCACCCAGCTTTTCAGCAACTGAACGTCGCATCAAGACAACGGCACCAGCACCATCGGAGATCTGGGAGGCGTTACCAGCGTGGGTGGAACCAGTCTTCTTGAAAGCTGGCTTGATCTTGGCTAGTGATTCTGGAGTAACTCCTCGTCGAATACCGTCATCCTTGGACACCAAGACCTTCTTTTCGTTTCCGTCTTCGTCTTCTTGTCGAGCCATGATTGGAAGGATTTCTTCGTCAAACAAACCGGCATCTTGGGCCTTGGCAGCCTTTTGATAGGAGGATGCTGCGAAACGATCCTGTTCCTCTCGGCTGATGTTATACATGTTGGCGACATTTTCAGAGGTGAAACCCATTGGAATCAAACATTTGGCAGCTTCCTTGTCCTTTTGGAAGGATTCTGGGAATGCACTGGCAGCCTTTGGACCGTAGTTTTGGGTCATTGATTCGACACCACCACCGATACCAACGTCGATTTGGCCGGCAGTGATCTTGTTTGCAATGTCATTAACGGCGATCAAGCCGGATGAGCATTGTCGGTTGATTGAAACGAATGGAACAGATGATGGGATACCAGCATGTAGACAGGCAGCTCGGAATTCGTTGGCTCCAGCTCCTGGACATAGTACATTACCGAATGCAACATCTCCAATCAATTTTGGATCGAGTTGAGTCTTTTTCAACAGCTCAGTCAACAATTCCGAAACGATTTCGGCAGCTGACATATCTCGGAGTCCTCCTTTACCACCCTTGGTGATTGGAGTTCGATAAGCAGCAGTGATGACAACATCATCTGGGCTCTTTTGCTCCAACTTTGCTTTTGCAGAAGTAGGATTGGTTTGTAAATGCGACGAAATGTTAGCTAGTCTTTCCATTTTGTTGTTTCGTTCTGTGTTTGTGGGGAACAGTGGAACAAACGGATACCAAGGATGCTTTATATACAAGCACCGCACAAGCAAGCATCGCGGGGTGCTGGTGCTTTTCCAGGAAAAGTTGCCGAGGTCCGACTTTGGCTGCTGCTGGATATCCTATTCAGTGCAATGAGCCGACATATGCCGCACGGGGCCTTGGAACTTTGACCTTGGACCTTGGAGCTCGGTCTATGAGGCTAATGATTTTCATGCTCAGTTATGCCGACCGCTTTAGTGTTTTTGCTTCTTTTTTAAAAAAGAAGAACACCACCGGCAGTTGATATGTCGATATGGCTCATAAGGCGTGGCACCGGACTCGGTGGTGATGACGCAGCATTAGTCGAGCTGTGGGCGTGCTTCCACCATATAAATGATCAGCTAGCTTCGGTGCAAAATTCCTTCCCACAATCACGAGCATAGCATGGCCGAACCTTCCACTTCGACCACCGAGAGCCCACAGAACGCACAGAGTTCGCAGGGCCCACCGAGTTCACAAGGGGCACAGAATACCCAGGACACCCAGAAGTCGCAGGACAAGCAAGGTCAGGGTCGAAATCGCCCTCGCAATCGTCGACCTAGAAAGCCACAGACCGAGGGAGATGTTCGCCAGAAGTCGCGGCCAGCAGTAGCAAAGCCCAAGCCTAAGAACCAGGATAAGCTGGGCAAACGGACCGTCGAGATTAACCAGATCAAGAAGGGATACCCAAAGTTTGTGGAATCGGATAACGGGCTGGCATACAACTTGGTGCTGCGGCCCAGTGATCCAGACTTTCCATTCGATATCGAGGCATTGAGGTTCACACTGTTTGTTCCTAAGGATTATCCGCAATCTGCGCCGTATATTTCTGTCAAAAATACTAACATCCCCCGGGGTTACGGGGCCAATGTAGAGTCTGGGTTCAGGGACATTGCCTTGAAGAACCTGGGGCGGATGACCTTGATGAACATGACTCTACAGCTGGATCGACGCTTGGAGGAGTTTCTGAGCAAAGAGAAGCAAGAAACCATCAAACTGATCCGTGGCAAAGCCAAGAACTCGGACACTAAGGGCTCTGGAGCGTCCAGTGCCCCTAGTGCTCCTAATGCTAGTACCCCTAAGTTCAGTCCACGACCGAGTCGTGTGTTTGTGCCTAACTCCGTCAAGGTCGAGCGACAGCGCCAGATAGACCAGTTGAAGCACAGGCTCAGCAGCATTGTCACCTTGTTCAATGACGGAGAGAAAGGCTCTACGTTTGCTATTTATATCACTCCCCCAGCATCAGAGATCATTCCTGATGATCTGACGCATTTCAGGGCAATGCTGTATATTCCTGCTGAGTATGGAGTCATGCCCTGCAGTATTACTATTCCTTCGGTTGCTGATGTCACTGCGCGTAATATAGAGCAGAACTTCAACCGACATGCCAGTCAATCCAAGTCATGGTCGTTGATGGCGCTTATGAACTACCTGAACACACAGGTCGAACGTCTCATGCTGTCCAGCGCAGAGGTAGAGATCACGGTCGAATCCTCAGAGTCTGAGAAGACTGAAGAGGAAAACGCCAACGATACTAGTTCCAAGAACAACCTGTTTGAGTTCAAGCGTCTTGGTGATGACAATGACACTGATACTACGAGTGCAGAGGAAGACGACGGCGAAGAGTCAGGTGATACCGAGGCGCTCAAGCTCAAGCTCAAGGCTTCCAAGGGCAAGGGCAAGGACAAAGTCACGCCGACCGAAGAGACAAGCGCGGCTGGTGAGCACAATTATCTCGCTGAGATGCCTCCGTTGGATTTGAGAGGGACAGCGCTTGTACTGCCCAGTCTCCAGCTGTCCAACATCGGGTTCCTGGAGGTTCAGAGTCTGAATCTGGTTGTCAAGTGCAACAGATGTAAGACTCCGAACGACATGTTGAACTTGGTGTCTCCTCCTTACGGTCGTGAGCCTACCAAAGCGCACGCGGTGGCGTGCTCCAAGTGCAACGCCGCACTTGCTGCGGCTTTCCGTAAAGACTTTATGCATGCCAACAGCAACCGTGCTGGGCTGCTGGATTTCAGTGGTTGCACACCATTTGAGCTTTTACCGTCATCATTCAGTCCTACATGCGACCAATGCTTCACTACGCTGCCTCATCCATTCAAGCGGATGGAGTTTGGGCGGGTGATCAATGCTAACTGCCAGCAGTGCCATCTCAAGATGACCATGTACATCTCCGAGTATCGGTTCGACCTGATATCTGAGGACTCGTTCAACGAGGCTACGCTGAAGCCCAAGGTCAAGAAGCACGCCAAGGAGAGTCTTGGAATCACCGGGGGCTCGCCTCTACCTAACGACGGTGCCTGTCCACATTACAAGAAATCGTACCGGTGGCTACGATTCTCGTGCTGTGGCAAGGTGTTTGCCTGCGACAAGTGCCACGACGAGAAGGCAGACCATCCGAACGAGCGTGCTCATCGCATGATCTGCGGGAAGTGCTCCAGAGAACAGAACTTCGGCGGAGTGTGCGTGTACTGCAGGCATGCTTTTGAAACTAGGCATTCCGGCTTCTGGGAGGGCGGACACGGTCAGAGAGACAAGTCGAAGCTCTCGCGTAAGGACCCAAGGAAGTACTCCAAGCAGAAGGGCACCAAGCAATCTGGCAAGCAGTCGGGCTCGGCTAAGAAACCAAGTAGCAAGTAGTTCTAACTCTAACTCTGTCTCTATGTAACTGTCTACTGCTTTTGCTTCTTTTTTAAAAAAGAAGAACACCCGCGGGAGACGCACTGTCCGAAAATGAGCCGCACACTACCTTGTGCTAATTCACATGACGAGCTGCGTGCGAGTCACGTTATCGCGCTCCCCTACACGCCTACTGTTTTTTGCTTCTTTTTTTAAAGAAAGAAGAAATCACCGCCAGTACACACAGTCTACTGGTTTTTGCTTCTTTTTTAGAAAAAGAAGAACACCACCCTAGACGCTTGTCTTGTCGTTTCGCGTTGGCGTCGGATCGGGTCGGGTGGTCGCGCACCACCCCAAGTGGTGCCCAGCACACAGGGCTAGTGTCCCCTTATTTTTCAGTGAGAAAAAATAGCTTCAGACACAACACACAATAATTTAACACAGTTGACGTTTAACTCCATCGACACAGTGACACGCATCGTCATATCACCCACCAACCCACCGGCACACACACTCGTTACACGTTACACTACGGTTTCAACGTTACGTTCAACATAATACACAAATGGGGGGTGACCACACATCAAGGCCTTTGCCAAGGTCTCCTCCTCATTCTGACCTATCAAATACGTCTCCTTCTAGGTCGGGTTCAGTGTCGAGTACAAATTCCAAACTATCGTTTAGAAAGCTGTCGACAAAAAGCAGCAAGGAGTTACAGAATCAAATGCAGCAGACACAACAGCAAACATCGACTATGAATCCTCCTAGCTCACCAACTCTTTCGATACCTTACGATTCAATCTCTACTAGGAGTAAAAGTCCAATCCCTGTGAACTATTTGCCGGCTGATAATAGTGGCAGCAAACGACAGGATTCTCATTCGTCGCGTCATCATCATCAACAACAACCGCATCATCATAGTTCTTTTGCTCCAACTACGCTAATATCTGGTCCTATACCTCCTTTACCACCTCATAGAATGCATAATCAACCACCTCCCGGCCAGAATAGATTCCATCAACCCCGTCAACTGCATAGTTACCACCAGCAACAACAGCAACACCAGCAACACCAGCAATCAGAGGAGATGCCTCCTCCTCCACCTCCAGCAAGTGAGAAGCCTGATAGAATAGAACGATATGAATCCCGGTTTGACCCCAAAAGTGCTTCGTATCGTCAACAACATCATCAGGCGGACCTTGCACCTCAGAAGAGTGGTGGAGGTGGCGGTGGAGGGAGTGGTGGTTATGCTAACTCGGTATATTCTATGAATTCTAGCAAATCTAACAATCAGAGCTCTAAGTCTTCACATCGTAAAAGTAAGAGCATCGAGAATACGTCTGATTCTTCTAGAAGATCGTCGTATTCTATCGATGACGATCAGATGAGTGTGCTATCAAAAGCCACTACGAAGTCGAATATACATGCGATGGTCCAGGCTAACGAGTTTAGCTTGGAGCGACCCAAGGACGACAGCATGGTAGAACAGATGTTTCTGGAGCTAATGGTATGTATCTTGCAACGTTTTTTGCTTCTTTTTTTTCAAAAAAAAGAAGACACATCCCCTACAGTTGCTAACTCTAAAACACAGAACAAACGAGACTTCAAGAGTCTTCCAGAAGCTGCCAAAAAGCAGATGCTGGCGTACCCCATCAGCAAGAAGTGGATGCTGATCCACCAGGATGCACTAACCGAGTTCCAGAACGAGAAAAAACGGGCTCAGCACACCAAGACGGATGAAAACACGCCCGAATGGTATGTGCGGAAGCTGATGGACGACTCCATATCACCGAAGCAGCTTGGGAACCTGTGGGTGTCGTTGAGAACTGAACCTGTGGGCTGGGTTCAGGATTTCATCGAGGCCCAGGGCCAAGTGGCGCTATCGACGGTGCTATCTCATATAAATAACAAAGGTTCGACGTCTGAGGAGATCATGGACCGTGAGTACGACCTGGTGAAGTGTCTGAAAGCGTTACTGAATCTCAAGGACGGTGCCGACCATGCTATCCAGACCACCAAGTGTGTTCCTGCACTGGTGCGATCACTGGTGTCGCCTCGTTTGACGACGAGAAAGCTGGTGACCGATGTGCTGACCTTTTTGGCCCACTGGCAGGAGCCAGTGGGGCATGGTCAAGTGCTTGCGGCGCTGGACCACATGAAAGGTCATATGGGCGACATAGGCCGTTTTGAGTCGTGGATGCGAACCGTTGAGCAGACCCTTGATGGCAGGGGCAAACTGGGCTCGATGGTGGGTGCCAGTGACGAATATCGAACGGGCGGTGTTGGTATGGAGAGCCTGTTGATGGAATATGCGTTGGCGACGCTGTTCCTGGTTAATGTGATTGTTCAAGGGTCTCCGGACCTGAAGGTGCGAGTTCACCTGCGTAGTCAGCTCAAGGCTTCCGGGTTGCCGAGAATTGCTGCTAAGATGCAATCGTTCAATTATGAGCACATCAATGAGCAGATTCGCAAGTATGACGAAGCTGCAGCTATGGACTATGAAGATTTGCTTAGCATGGAACGGGAGGAGGACATCAAAGACATGGACGATCCTAACGAGATTGTGCGTGAAATCTGGGGCCGAGTTCAGGGCACTTCGGCTGAGGGCTATTTCCTGAGTGCCATGCAACACTTTCTGCTGGTCCGGGAGGATCCTTCTGACGAAGGAGCCCGAATGTTCCAGCTGGTGGATGCCCTGATGTCTCATGTGGTCATGGATCGAATCATGCCCGACGTAGATTTGTCTAACATCTTGAACTTTTCTGTTCAGACTATTCTAGATAGACTGCAGACAGACGATCAAGCACGTAGAGCGTACCAAGAGGCCAAAGAGGCCGCGAAATTGGTGCAGGAAGCCAATGCTGAAAAGGACCGTATGCAGCAGATGGTCAATCTGGGTGCAGACGGTATGGTAGGCAGGCTCCAGAAACAGCTTGAAGAGCAAACTGAAATGTTGAAGCTTCAACGGCGAATCAATGAGAACCTCCAGGGTGAACTGGATGACATCAAACAGTCTCACGTAGTAGAGCTCCAGAATCAGGAGTTGGAAATCCGAGAGCTGTACATGATGCTGAAAGAAAAGGAGAAATATGACGGAGTCAATGGCCAACCTTCTTCAGATGGTATCATTGATCGAGAGAAGCTGGCCTCCAAACTGGAGGCGCAGCTGGCTCGTAAAAAGACCGAGTACAAGCTCGAGGGCAAAGCCTGGGAGCTTGAACCGTCGCCACGACTACGTGAGTTGCGAGACAAGATGGAATCGTTGCAGATGCAAGCACGTGAACTGGAAGTGTTTGACTTTGACGATGATGAAGATCAGGACGAGATGAAGAAGATTGACGAGTTTGCTAATACGCTTCCAGAGAGCACGCGCAAGGACCTGTATGAACAGCGATTGCTCCGAATGAAGCGATTGCAGGAGCTGCAACAGTTCTCGAACGACGCAGCCAAGGACTTTATGATCGAAGGCGAGTACCAGCCGGATGGCGAAAAGCTGGATATTCCAAAACGAAGCGCGTCGGGCAAATCCTCGTCGTCGAAACGACAGGCACAGCAGAAACAGCTGGCCAGTGTCGACGAGGAGGACGACGTGTCCTCCAAGTCGCCGGATCTTTCTGGCTACAAGCCGGTTACCGAAAAGGCCAAGCTCATCACTGTTGGCAGGCCGCACAAGCCTGAAGACCAAACAGCTCGTGAAGCTTCAGCTGCTGCTGGCGCTGGGGGCTCTAGTCCTCAGAAATCGTTGCCGTTCTTGGACGAAATGACAAGAAAGGTTTCCGAGATGCGTGGTGGTGCCACTAATAATGACGATGACATTGAAGTCGTCGAAGTCAAGCAAGAGGAAGGGGGTGAAGCCGCACGAGCCGCACCCGCCGCATCTGCCCCTGCAAACGGTGAAAAACCACAATTCAAGAACGATGCTCCACCACCCCCGCCACCATTGCCCGCATCTGGTTTCTCTGGAGCTCCTCCTCCACCTCCTCCGCCACCTCCTCCCTCAGGATTCTCTGGAGCTCCACCACCACCTCCGCCTCCTCCACCACCTGGAGGATTCTCTGGTGCTCCTCCTCCACCGCCACCTCCACCACCTCCTGGAGGATTCACAGGTGGTCCACCTCCACCTCCACCACCGCCTCCTCCTGCTAATGGAATGTCCACGCCAATTCCACAAGCACCACCGCTCCCAGGAAGCACGAGTGCAAGTCCTTCACCAGCAATGACTCCTAATATCCCTGCAAGCCCTCAATTTACTTTGGGTATCCGACCTAAGCGTAAATTGAAACAGATGCATTGGGAAAAGCTGGACACTGTGGATCACACTGTGTGGGCCGACAACGAAGCGACAATTGCCGACGAATTGCACAAGAAGGGTGTGTTTGAAGAGGTTGAGCGTATTTTTGCAGCTAAGGAAATCAAGAAGATTATGAGCAAAAAGAAGAAAGAAGAGGAAGAGAAGGTGTCCTTTTTGGCAAGAGATGTTTCGCAACAGTTTGGCATTAATTTGCACACGTTTAGCAACCTTAATGTTGACGAATTGGTGCTCAAGGTGCTTATGTGCAGCGATGATGTTTTGGAAAACCCTAACGTGCTAGAGTTCTTCTCCAGACAAGAACTGACAGAAGTGACGATCAACATGGCCAAGAACTTCCAGCCTTATTCCACAGACTTTACCAGAGACGAGGAATCCAGAGAAAAGCCTGAAAAGGATCCAAATGAACTGGCCCGGGCTGACCATATTTATTTAGAACTTTGCTACAACTTGCAGCACTATTGGAAGGCAAGAATGAGAGCATTGACCATGATTACTACGTTCCAGAAGGATTATTCTGACCTGATAGGGGTATGTATATTGTTAAAAGCGACACACAGAAGAACTAACACAAAACAATGCAGAAATTACGTCAAATTGACCAGGCGTGTGAGAAGGTGCGGGATTCCAAACACCTCAAGGACGTTTTGGAGATTATTCTCGCCGTTGGTAACTACATGAACGATTCTTCGAAACAGGCAAGTGGGTTCAAACTTGGCACGTTGCAGAGACTTGTTTTCACCAAGGACGACAAGAACACAATGACTTTCTTGCACTACGTAGAGAAGATTGTTCGAACCAGTTTCCCACATTTGGAAGGATTCTGTGACGACTTGAAGGATGCAATCGCCGTATCTAAGTTGTCGATCGAGCAAACGAAGACTGATTGTGAGGAATTCATGGCGTCGATCAAGAATGTCCAGTCATCGATTGATATTGGCAACTTGTCCGACCCAACCAAGTTCCATCCAAAGGACAAGATTCTCAAGACCGTGCTGTCAGTGTTGCCTGAGGCTCGACAGAAACGGGACTACTTGGGTGATCAAATGAAGACCACGTTGGCTGAATTCAACAAGCTCATGAAATACTTTGGTGAAGATCCAACTGATTCTGCAGCAGCAGGATCATTCTTCAGCAAGCTTGCATTTTTCGTTACCGAATTCCAGCGAGCAAAGACCGAGAACTTGGCACGAGAATCAGAAGAACGTGCCTATGCTGCTCGTAAGCGAATGCATGAAGGTCCAAAGAAAAGTTCTGCCTTGGCAGCTGGCGATTTGTCTGGTGCTTCGTCCTCTTCGGCTTCTGGGGCAAATAGTCCTGGAAGTGGCAGCAATTCGGTCATGGACAATTTGTTGGAGAAACTTAAAGCCGCGGGTCCTACAGGGGACGCTAGATCTGCTAGAAGACGTGCTGCTGCTCGTAGAAACATGGCAGAACATCGAAGGTTGTTGAGCAGTTCAAATCACGAACTACCTGAAAACAGTAGCGGTGATTCTGCCTCTTCACCAACTACACTTCAACCGCCTGCTCAGATAGATGAAAAGCTAGCTGTGTCGTCAGGTTCAGAGTCTGAATCAGTGGCCCCAAAGACTGCTGACCACGAAGGTTCCGAGACTACTGCTGAAGATAAGAGGGCAAGTGCAGCTTCCAAGACCAGTGCATCCACTGAGAATACGGAATCTGCTGCTACATCCGAAGCAAAGGAACCAGAGGTTGAGCTGGAAAGAGCCACTTCGATTGCGTCTGAACCGGCAATTTCCACTTCAGCAAGCACTGTTGCGGCGACTGCTGCAGCTGCCGTTGCTGCCACTGAAGAACCAGACGAAGAAGACGTCGGTGGTAGAGCTAGAAAGCTGTTGCAAGAGCTGCGATCAAGTAACAGTGAATATTCTTCGAAACGGCAGAGTGGTAGTGTGAGTGGTACGTCGTCGACTTCGGCTACGACCAGCAGGCTAGCTGAGCGAAGAGCTCGAAAGGCTGCTCAGATGAAGAACCACAGTAGGGAAAGCGTAGACTTGAGGAATTCCCTTCGATTGAGCAACAGTGTTTCCGGTGCTAGTGGAGGCTATGGGTCAGCATCTACCAGTACAACTGCAACCCCTACAAGCGATTTCTATATTAGTCCTGTAAAGGATTCAGCGAACGGTACTTCGGCTGATGATAATGCCAGTGATAGTACACCGAAAGCCACGGAAAACACGATGACCCACAGTGACAATACTAATACCGATACCAGTAATAACGAATAACTAGTTATATATATACAGTGTTAATGAATAATGATACAAGGGCTTAATTGCTGCTCCGTTGGATGTCTTTTTTTAAAAAAAAGAAGCAAAAACAGTTGCCAATTGGACCATTCTAGTGTTTTTTGCTTCTTTTTTTAAAAAACGAAGACACTATCCGGAAGAACACCAACGCGGTCACTCAAGAACGGCCATCTATGAGTGGGGTAAGAGCATAAGTCACATTGTACTGGACGATGGCTATTGTAGCCACAATAACGGTCAAGTTATGATGATCACAATAATCTATAGGTGGCACAAAGACAATGCTTGCTATAAAGATCCGGGCCCCAAGTCTGGATCAATGACCCTTTAGCCCAGATATGTCATGAATGATTCTGCTGTAGCTGTTCTTGGCAGGTGTTCTTGCGGACAATATTCCCCCAGGACTCGGGCCCTAGGCATCACCTGCAAGGGCAGGTCAACTTTAAGCTCTTGTCTATAGTGTATAATCGTTTTATTTATAGTATGATCGGGTAGCTTGTCTTAGTAGTATGCATGTAAATCGCCGAAATAGGTATGGCCGACACCGAAAGCTGGATAAAAACCAGATGGAGTACGTGTGCGCGGCGTCGATCTACATAGTACTACTTGTGCAGGACAAGTTTTCTACTTCTCTTTTGTACTGCAAACTTGTTTGATTGGTTCCTAAACGGCAATCAAGAGAGCCTCATGTGTGGTTATATCACCAATTGTGGGTGAGCAAAGCACCAGAAGCTTACGAATTGAAATTGAGCTGAATCACCCAAAATGGAATGCACCGCACGACTGTTTTGAATATAAAAAGACCACAAATTGCATCTTGAGCTCTCTGGTTCTACATAACTTAACAACAGACCTGACAATGCTTTTCAATAACATCGCTTTAACAGTTTTAGCAACTTTAACCGGTTTTGCTGCCGCCGAGTGTGACGTTAGCTACGTCGACACTTGTACCTACGGTCACGGTAAGACTGCTAAGATTGGTGATGTTGTTTCAGGAGAAGATCATGTATGTCTTCCTCAAGGTGAGGGTGATTACACTTTCCTTATGAACCTTTATCATGACATGAACTTTTGTATCTTTGACAATAGTTGTAAAGTAGTGGGAGCTGCGAAGCAACCTGATTGCGGCTTACCTTATACTTGGATGGGAAACTATCTGCCATATGTTTTGACAATCAGCGATGCCCATACCGGCGGCTTGTACAGGTAAGACATTTTCTCAAATTTACGGCTCATGCGGCTGTGCGGCTCGCATGATTTGCTCTGTTAACATGAACTAACATTAACAACAAAATAGCACGACCTCCTACACATTTTACTATGCAAATGGAAAGTATTCTATTAACAACAACCACTGCGAATGTGTCGATTTGGACTGCAAGTGCGCATTTCCAATCCATGGGGAGAAGGATTAGGCGGGGGCGCTTTCCGAGCAGCAATAGAAAGTCTTCTAGTCAAGTCTAGTCTAGCCCAGTCAAACTGCTGGCCAACTTAGGAAGCCGGATAAATATATAGCAGAATGAACAAAAAATTTCATGCGTTCGTGCCCTGCATCGCATCGCGGGGCCGGCCCTGCGTAACCCACGAACTCTCCGCATAAATCACAGTCCTGGCTCATCGTGACCCTCATTTACATGAGTCGTTTTCCGAAAAATGCAAGAAAAAAGTAAGGCAATTTTGCTGGCGGGGAACAATACTGGCTGGCACTGTGTTTTGCTTCTTTTTTAAAGAAGAAGCAAAAACAGTCTGCCCCTGGTGTGTGGCGATGGCTTGGTCTTCATGCCTCAAATCGTGTGTATGTATATAGATAAATATTCGCTTATTCCGCAAACTCATCCCTGCTTGTCACAGCCACAAACACAGCTCGCGATTCCCACTAACCATTACGAGAAATTAGTACAACATAATTGAGTCCTTTTGATCCACACAATGTTTCGATCTGTCGGTGGAGGACTGGACGTAGAAGCGGGTTGGATAAATCGAGTGAACATGCTGATGATGTACAATGAGGATGCGGCCCACGGAATGGAGCAATTCGACAAGCTTTTCATTGAATTTTCCACAAAAAAGAGCATTCAACCAGACGTAAGCACCGCTCTGAATCAATTCCTTGAGCACCAGGTGCAACGAGTAATGGCACGCCACTGGGCCAAGAAGTTTGTTGTATTTTACGTCATGACGGGCCAATCAATGGAATCTGTGCCAAATGGCGAAGACATCGGCAAGTTCATGAAATTTGCAGCAATTACAACCGTATCTGGGGGTGGATGTTCGTTTGCCAACACCTTAACAATTGGTCTAGCCAGAGCTTTTGCTAAACTATTTTCCCACCACTATTGGGGAGCTGACTTCACGGCCTCAGAAGCTCACGAAGAGAGGGCTATGGAAGATGAACTTGTGAGCCAGGGTTTATTGGTACGTGAACCACCATTCTTTAACCCACCGTACTTCAATGTTGAATTAGTTGACCAATCATTGTCGGCATCCTCGTATAACGACATCAATTACGCACTGCCAATCCTGATATTAGCATTTATGAGCGATTCATGGTCTTAATCTGTGCTATTAGGCGGTGTCGACCATGTGAACTCTTGGTACAAGTGCCTTATGACCTCTCACGTAGAGCCGACAAGGTGCAACTGTCATTAAAGGCTCACCTTCTTATCAATGATTTAAGACATGGCATTTACAAAGAAAAAAGTCTTGATGAGATCAAGGGTACATTAGACGAGCACCCGCGGCGAGGGCTACAGGTGAACGACAAAGATTTGCCAGTGTTTCCCGACTATCGATTGAAGGCATACTGTGATCAACCTCTGGTGTTCCCAGATGACTGGATGATCGACCCGCGAACTCCAGCTTCTGTTGAGACGGTCACCAACGCCTTAAGACGTGCCATGGAACGGGTCAATGTTTCCATGCCGGAACCTGTCACTATTCGGTGGCTCAAGCAGGCAGCAGCCGAGTGTGCTAAGTAGCTCTAAATAGGTCCGAATGACATATTTGGGGATTGTGTTCTTCTTTTTCCAGAAAAAGAAGCAAAAAGCGGTCGAAGGGCCCCGAGCCGCACCATGATTTAGCGGCGATAACATCGGTCGGCCATCGCTCGCTGTGTAACTAGCATACTCCTGAAAACACCAAAACCAGCTTTCAATACACTCCTAGTACAAGAGAAGTATACTCAATTGACCTCCTAGAATCGATATATTATAATAGTTGTTTCATATGATACATTTTTACCTGTATTCAGACCCCCCAAAACGACTACCCCCAAGGCGGTATGAGATTTACGCGCATAGGCGTATATCGCAGTCCTAGCTGATTGAGCGGCCGGGCCCCTGCGGCTCGCCCATTGTTTTTGCTTCTTTTTTAAAAATGAAGAACACACTGGGAGAGATAATGTCTTCTTTTTCCAGAAAAAGAAGCAAAAAGCGGTCGGTGTAGGGTCCTGCGCCGCACGAGCCGCACAATCGACATGTATTGCTGCTGTTGTACAAAGACACTAAACTACTTCCATATACCGGGCCACTTCCCAGTTGGTCACAGCGAGATTGAACTTGGCAACCTCTTCCAACCGTGTACCAGCGAAATGGTCTACAAACTCGTCGCCCAGCACTTCTCTCGCCAACGAGCCCTTTCGAGCAAACCGCTCGGCTGCATCGCTCAATGTCTTTGGCAGCTTCTCAAAGTTCTTGTAATCATCAGGGTCATTGCCCATTGGAGGGATAGTGAGCTGGGTCTTATTTCGAATCCCCCGCAATCCAAGTGCAAAGATAGCAGACAATGCATAATGAGGATGCACGTCGGCACCAGGAGTTCTAATCTCCAGTCGTGTAGCCTTAGAGGGAGCAGTAGGTGGAGAAATAAGTCTAATAGATGCAATACGGTGTTCCAATCCCCAAGAGACAGTAACCGGAGCCCAGAAGCTTTCTACTAATCGTTTGTACGAGTTAATAGTAGGAGCCAACAGGCACATTACGTCTCCTAAACCTTCCAGTACACCAGCCAAGAAGTATCTTCCCACATCACTCAAATACTTCAAATCATCCCATTTGGCGTCAAGATCTGGTTCCTTACGAGCAAACAAATTGACACCGTCTTTATCCACCAAAGAAACATGGAGATGGCCAGAGTTACCAGGCATATCCTGTTGAGGCTTAGCCATGAAACTTGGCATAATACCATACTTTGGACCGATGGATTTACAAACTAGCTTGAACAAACTGGCCTTATCAGCCATATCTACCGCCTTTCCGTACTCCATAGCTGCCTCATACACACCTGGACCAGTCTCTTCATGGAAGGACTCCAGTGTAACGTTGAATTTATTGCAAGACCTGAGCAACTCTGTGTAATAGTCTTGGTTCAACGAGGTCCTTTGAATGGAATAGCCCATGTTCAAAGGAGCCAATGGCTGAAGATTCAGTCCGTTTTTAGCTTGAACAGACTCTGGAGTTTCCTTAAATTGGTAGAATTCGAGTTCAGCACCTGCCATTGGAATCCCTCCGGTAGCCTGTTCACATTCGTCTGACACACGCTTCAACATGGATCGTGGGCAAGGACTGATAGGTTCGCCAGTCTTGGAATCGTTGTATTTGATCAAAAAGAACGGCATGTTGTTTTCCCAAGGGATTCTTCTCATTGTGCTGATGTCGATAGTAGCCAGTAAGTCTCTGTAGCCGTTGGACGAGTTGCTGATGGCCAGTTCGTTTGCATAGGTAGCATCATGAGCATCCCAGGCAAACACTACGCTGCAGAATCCAAACCCAGATTTGGCAGCAGACAGAAACTTGGCCTTTGACATGATTTTACCACGCAGGATGCCGTCCACATCAATTCCTGCTACCTTGACGGACTGATCCTGGCTCAATGCGATCTCCAAGTCTTCTAGGTTCATACTTTAGTCTACTGTGGAGGAGGATGTGGGTGTCGTGGAGGTCAAGTCTGGCAGTCTATGCAATGCAACTATGAACGGTAGTAGCAGAAGTCATGTGCCGCGGGTCGCCGGCCCCGATCCGGCGCCGACGCGCCGCCGCCGCATGCTATCTGTGCCAGCACCTATAATAGCAGGACGTCTACTGTTTTTTGCTTCTTTTTTTAAAAAAAGAAGTACATACCCCTAGGCATACTGTCTTCTTTTTTTTAAAAAAAAGAAGCAAAAAACAGTAGACGCTGGGCCGAGGTGCGGTCGTTGGTTGAAGTGCGGAATAGACTGGGGATGCACACAGGCAGGGAAGGGAAACGTCGGCCGATGCATGCCGCCAAACATCGCGGGTCGTCGGTGTCTCTTTCTCTTTCTCTCCACATTCACTTGAACGAACAGCAAAGCACAAATATCACAAGTATCAACATCATGGGACGACTCGAAGGACGAAACGCTATCATCACCGGCGCTGCTGGGTATGTATCAGTTGTCAATTGACTGTTTAGTGCTAACTAAATGATAAAAACACAGTGGCATCGGGATCGAAGCTGCCATCCAATTTGTCAAGGAAGGAGCGAACGTATTGATGTCAGACGTTAAGGAGGATCAATTGAACAAAGCCGTTGAAGCTGTCAAGGGCTATGCTCCACAAGGGGTCAAGGTTGAAGGTAAGGTTGCCAATGTTACCAAGGAAACCGAAGTTAAGGCTTTGGTAGATCACGTGGAAGCATGGGGTGGTGTTGATTCAGCAGTTTATTCAGCAGGCATCATGCATGGAGATGATGATGGTGCTACCAACACTTCTGAACAAATCTGGGACTTGACTCAAGCTATCAATGTTAAGGGTGTTTGGTATGGTTGCAAGCATGCCATCAATTCCATGTTGAAGAATAACAAGAAGGATGCTACCATTGTCAATGTAGCATCGTTTGTTGCAATTCGAGGTGCTGCCACTCCACAAATTGCCTACACTGCATCCAAGGGTGCAGTGTTGGCTATGACTCGAGAAATGGCCATCTGTTATGCCCGACAAGGCATTCGAATCAATGCCTTGTGTCCAGGTCCATTGAACACTCCTCTATTGCAAGAATTCTTGGATAATGACGAGAAGAAGCTTCGACGAACTGTTCACTTGCCAATGGGCCGATTTGGTGAAGCAATTGAACAAGCCAAGGCACTTGTCTTCTTGTCTAGTGACGAATCTTCTTACATTATTGGTCAGGACTTTTTGGTTGATGGTGGTTTGGCAGCTGCCTACGTTACTGATACCCGGGAAGCTCCAGCCGGACCACAGAACGAAATCTTTGGCAAGTAAGCAGATATCTTATCATATACATGTATGTAGTATGTACATATAGCGTAGCAGAGACAATAAGGGTTTCAAGAGAATGCAGCCGAGCGAGCCGCACGCTCCGTCCCGGTATCGGCGGTCGTCTCGGCGCCGGGAAAAATTATGCGCCGATTTCGATCCCAGAGGCCTGTGTTTTTTGGCTTCTTTTTTCCAAAAAAAAAATAAAAGAAGACGCCACCGGAAGAATAATCGTGCACGAAGGGAAAGGATGAATGGACTCCGATGGCATGGGCACGAGCGAGGCTGATAGGGTGTTGCTAAAATGGGTAGAGATAGTGGTCTTGTTGATAACAGAATCCGGTTAAATAGAGCGGCGGCGATTTTGTCTTATTTTTCCAAGCATATTTGTGTCTTTGCCAATTTCTTGCGAGTTTCTCGTATCGAATAGCGAATGCATGGCGACAGCCAACACACATGAACATGCCGTTATAGCCGTAATCTGACATTGTATTCGATTCCGAAATTTCCCTGTCGCCCTGTCGCGTTCCCTGTCCCATATGCGTTTCCATATTCAGGAACAGCAGAGAAAAATTTTTGTGTCGCATCGCCTCGCCTCGCCTCGCGATATGCTTAGGTCGCATCGGACAACGATGCACCGCAGGCAACAGGACTAGAGTATTGCAAGGCTCGTGCGCTCATGGGACTTGAATTGATGACCAGTCATTGACTATTAGTAATATAAACCTTATTACTCATACATAATCTGGGAGGGATCCCAGAACAGGTCATGGAGCAGGCCACGGAGCACTGTTGGAAAGGCTCAAAAAGCCAAAAGAATCCTTAAATAGGTTACGGGTCCATCGATCGGGTTTGGGTGAGTGACTGGACCATAATGTTCCGGGTTCTAGAGAAGATGCATTACATGTGCATATAATGTTAATAATGTGGCTCGGAAAATCGTTCGGATATCGATGCCAGCCAAGATTTCAAAGAGATAGCGTGAGAGTGAGCGAAAATTTGTACTTGTACTTTGTTTATTGCTATTGTTAGATATATATAACGAAAAAACGGTCCCCTAGATTAGATTGAATTTTGGTTTGAACGTGTTTGTTGGTTTTTTTTCTGATTCACTCAAAATTTTTTGTTGTCTCGTTGTGTTCAGTTCCGAATCATAGAGCCAACCTTGGTGTGTCAGACAAAGCAAAAGCTAATACAATCATAGACACACACATATATATTATACTATCCATCGCGCTAGGGAAAATTTTTTTTGGTTCTCTCTTCTCTACACAACATGGTGTTGAAACGATCACAGAGTTTTGTGTCTTTGTTCGACATTCGACTTAAGGGAGCTGATAGAGATGTAGTGGTACTGAGAGGGAATACCGACGAGGCTTCGTCAATGCTGTTGCAGGGCGTGGTAGTGATCTCTGCGCTAGATCCTATGTCCATCAAGAGAGTTTCATTGAGATGTCAAGGGATACTACGACTGAAGTGGTCTGAGCAGATCACCACCCCCAGAGGGCCCTCAAACAGGCCCATTAGGTACGAAAAGGTCATCTTCGAGCACGACTGGCCCAATCTAGAGCTGTCTAGCGACAATCGAACGTTGAGATCAGCGGCCACCGTTGCGGGTGCTGGTGGCACTCATTCAGCGTTGGCTTCGTTATCTTCTTCAACGACCAACTTGGCTGGAATGAACCGACTGTCAATGTCCTCGTCTAGTCATTCTTCTAGTAGTACGAACTTGCACAGATCAGCGTCTTCGCATGCTTTGGCACAGGGCAACCACGAATTGCCTTTCAGTGTAGTGATTCCAGGCGACATTGCAGAGAGCGTAGAGGGCCTAGATGGTGCACAGGTTGTATACAAACTGACCGCCGTAGTAGAACGAGGCCGGTTCAGCAACAACCTGCATGCCAAAAAACACTTTAGAATTGTGCGGACCATTGGGGCAGATTCGTTTGAAATGTCCCAGACAATGTCCATTGAGAATATCTGGCCAAACAAGGTGGAGTACACCATCACTGCTCCGTCGCGGGCTGTGGCAATTGGCTCTTCGATAAACGTAGACATGCTGCTCATTCCTCTGCTCAAGGGGCTTAAACTGGGCAATATCAAGACTCAGTTGGTGCAACAAACTACTCTAACTACTCCGTCATATTCTCAGCATACAAACGAAAAGCTCATCCACGAGCAAATCACTCCTCCTCCAGAGGATGGATTGCTTGGGCAGGATCGATGGGATATTCACGAAAACATCCCAGTGCCGTCCTCGCTAGCCAAGTGCACCCAGGATGTTGAGATTGGCACATACATCAAGGTGATCCACAAGCTAAAGTTTGCCATTGGGCTCGTAAATCCGGATGGACACGTCTCAGAACTGCGAGCGTCCTTGCCATTGATTCTATTTATTTCGCCAAATGTGACCATTTCTGCGTTTGATCCAACCCAGGTGATTCCGCCAGGAGTTGAGCCAGAAGTGGAAACACTTTTCGATCACGCTGATCCCACCATCTCCAACGTACTGGAAAGTGGTGCACCTCCAAACTACGAGGCTCATGTGTATGACCGATTGTGGAACGAGGTTCCTCCTCAGTCTGCGCTCAACAGTCCCTCACACTCGGAGGACACCTCGCCTCTGAGATCCAGACGAGGCTCTACCGAGAACTTTGGAGGACTCGAGCTAGGTATGACTGGCTTGGATCCCCAACAACGATCGCAGTTGGCAGCAGGACTGCGAGCTTTAGAGCAGCAACAGACCCATTCTGCCAGTTCATCCAGATCCGCATCCGGAACAACCACTCCATTCACACCGCAGACTACCAACAACCTGCACCATCATCCTACCGACTATTTCACAGCCACTGCGTCGTCATCCAGCGCCAATGCCTCGCCCATTCTATCGCCCCAGGGCTCCGATTTGGACGTAGCAGCATTGTCTCGAGTGCCGTCGTACGAGACCGCAATCAAGACCACAGATATTGCTGACGAGGATCTGGCTCCAGGCTACGACGACACAACCAGCCTGCCTTCATCGCCTCCGTCGAGCAATGTGCCGCGGTTTCAGCATCGTAGATCATTGTCGTCGTCCGCGCCAGGAAGTTCGGTTAATTTGAATGGAATGGTGGCAATGACTCCACTAACTGGACGAGATTCGGTGGAACGACAGCCGTCATTGCGATCATCGCACCAGCGCAATCAAAGCTCGTCTGGCCTGAGTGGCTTGATGCATCGAACCTCCAGCTCTCGAAGTTTATTTGGTCTTGGCAAGAAACACCATCATCCAAACTAAAACTTAAAACACACATAATTTATTGCATTTATCTCTATTTTTTATTCCTACTTGCTTCTTCTGCATTAGTATAGTACCCGTAATCACCACTGTAATAGCCATTAATAATAGAAACGGATTAAACATCCACATCAAGCAACTCAACAGTCCTGTCAAGCACATCACCAGATACCAACCATGGCGGTACGCAAACACTGTCAATGAGCCCACTACCGTTCCACACAGCATCCTGAGGCAAGCAGAGCCAACTTGAAAGGCCTGTGTCTGCAGCGACAGGGTGTGTTGCGAAACATCATGCGATGACTCAAGCAACCCAGACAGGCTCACCATATGACTCTGGGCGGCCTTCAACGACCCCTGCACTGCCAATTGGTCATTGGCCAGCGCATTGGATGTAACGTTTATCAATTGCAACCCGTTCGATGCGTGGTTCAGCTGGTGCATGACCTCATCCAGCTGCAGGGTCACCACAGCAACTGTTTCGGAAAATTTTTCCACTTGTGAGTCAAGACGGCTTTCCACGTTGGATAACGTTGTGGTCAGTGAATCAATTCGCTGTTGCATAGTGTTCATCGTGGTGTGTAGCACTGAGACTAGGTGACCAATTGTGGCGCCAAGGTTCTCAAACTCGGATGACAACCCATTGAACGCATGCATAGTGACGTTAGAGTACAAAGTCGTCAGATCAAGCTGGTTCAATGCCATATTCAGGTAGTTTGCCAGTTTCTCCTGCACATTGCACGCCTTCTTGTAGTACTGGACGATATTCCTTGCCTCATGCCCCTGTCGATACTCGTTACAGATGGCATTCACCGCCCGATAATTCCCAGAGTACGTCGTCCACCACGTTGCCTTCGATTCGAGATCCACCGTGCATCTAGCCAAATCCGCTGAATCACATGACGCCGGATACTCAACATGGGCATAATTGAACTCGCACTTTGACAATTCGATAGCGTAGAATCGCCTGAAGTCGCTGTCCAGCTCCACCGAACACTCGGGCAACAGAGCCTGCACTGCTTCGTACTGACAGGTCGATTGTGGCTCCAGCAGAGCCAATTCGTTCTGCACCGCTTGATGGACGTCGAGCGACAGTGCATTGGCAGCAATTGCTCCAAGTGTAGTCCATACAGCCCACAACATTGTGATTACGCTTCGGGTGGATATCTTCTTTTTTTTAAAAAAGAAGCAAAAACAGTAAACAGTATTAGAAAAAAAGCCGCATTATGTAAGCAGAGCAAAGCACGTCCCGCGCGCGTGTCGACTAATTTACGCGTGAATCGTCCCAAAATTTTGTGCACCACTTTCATCTTATCATGCGGCGGTTCCCCCATGGTAGAAGCGACGAAGATGCATTGAAGCGGAAATGGGAAGGTCTAACTGGAATACCTTCATCATACGTCGAAATGGCGGGTCAGATCAGAGAAGAGTCGGCCAAAGGGGGAGATAGACCACTTAAAAGGCGCAAAGGTAAACAAAAGGTCGTAATCCAAGAGCCTGTCATTATCGATGATGATGAAGAAGATAAGGCTTCACAAAAAGCATTTCTTCCGAGTAAAGTGGATGAATCTAGCAGTGAGAGCGAGTATGAAGATGAAGATGATGACGAAGAAGAAGAATGGGAAGCGGTTGATTTACAGGGTGATAATGATAATGATAATGATAACGATACACAGGAAATTACTGTATCATTAGATCCTGCTGAACCCAAGAAAAAAGTCAAGAAACGTAAATTGAAAAACACACTATCGAAAGAGGAGCGAAATCATCGAATCATGGTACACAAGATTCATTTGATGGCTTTATTACATCATGTATATATGAGAAACAAATGGTGCTCCAGCTATACCCTAAGAAATGCATATAAAAGCTTCTTGTCAAATACTATCAGGCAGGAATTGCATCCTCCGGAACACTTGTCTAATACCCTAAAGACCCGAAAGTTTTTGGATGGATTACGGCATGCCGGTGTTGCTTGGAAAAAGCGATTCCGGCTGTCAGACAGAGGAACATACATGGTACCGTGGAATGAAGTTCGTTCAAAGGACCGTAAAGTTGAAAAAGCTCTGTCATTTTCGACATTTCACAGACGATTGATGTCGTTTCGTGGAAATAGGGACCTTGCTGCACAGGGATTCTGTGCATTGTTGCGTGCAAATGATATAGAAACTAGACTTGTATGTTCACTACAACCACTGGACTTTCTATCATCAGTTAAAATCGACGATCCGATAGGAGTCACTGAACACAATATTAGTGAATACCCAACATTTTGGATAGAAGCCTGGGATAAATGGGCTGAAAAGTGGGTAACTCTAGATCCAATTGTAACATCATATGTAGACGTCATTCGACCTAGTACTCGACCCAAATTGGAGCCTCCAGTTTCGGATAAAATGAACCAAATGAGATATGTAGTTGCATTGGATCAGTCATTAAAGGCTACTGATGTAACGAGAAGATATACTCAGTCATATACGACCAAAGTACGCAAGAAACGGGTAGAGGTGATAGAGGAAGAAGAATCTACAACTCCATGGTGGACTCGCGTCATGTCCAAGTATGCACCGCCTCCAATGCGGCTCACTCAGCGAGATGTTGATGAAGAGCGAGAGCTTCAGCGTAGGGAGGAAAATGAGGGTATGCCAACCTCAATCCAGGATTTTAAGAATCATCCTGTGTATTTATTAGAACGTCATTTACGAAAGGATGAGGTTCTTGTGGACCGCACTTCGTGCGGTCTGTTTAGCATTGGCAAAGGGAGTTCCAAAGCCTCTGTACCCGTATATTTACGCAAGAATGTAAAGAAAGTGAAATCAGCTCAAAGATGGTTTAGATATGGAAGAATCATCAAACCATCACAACAGCCATTGAAATATGCTACAAAGAAGAAGAATGAAGAGCTGACTGGAGGAGAGGATGAAGCTGGGGCAGCATTGTACTCTATAGATCAAACTGAAGTTTATGTACCCGAACCAGTACAAGATGGAGTTGTACCAAAGAATGGATTTGGGAATATTGATATCTATACTCCAAGCATGATCCCCAAAGGGGCAGTCCACCTGCCAGGTTCTCAAATAGCTGTTGCAGCCAAGTTACTGGGAATTGATTATGCAGATGCTGTCACAGGGTTTACATGGGCAAATAGGAAGATGAATCCCAAGATTGAGGGCATCATAGTAGCTGCTGAATACAAAGAAGCTGTTGAGGCGACTTATGAGTGGCTTCTAGAGGAACAAGAACAAGCTCACGATGAAGAACGACGACTACGCGCCTTGTTGATGTGGAGGAAGTATTTGGTTGCTCTGAGAATACAGGATAGACTGAATAAGACGCACGGAGAAGTGCCTGCTGAGACCAAAGACAACGGCAAAGAACAGGAGAACGATGCTGATGACGAGAGTGATGGTGAAGGGGGCTTCATGAGTGGTAGTGACCAGGGTGGTGGATTCTTCAGTGATGATGGCGATGATTCTGGGGTTGTAAATGTTGAAAGCACTACTACCTTGACGGACAGTGTGCCATTGGGTATGACTACTACAGAGTCTGCCATTGACGTTGACAGTATGGTTGAGAGAGCAGAGGGAGCCGTTGTTGATGGATCAGAGACACAACGCGACTCACAGCTGGTTCTTGATGTTCCTGAGCTCGACAATGGCAGCAGCGAGGCTGAACGGACACTGAGTGTGTCATTACCGAACTACCTATCTCTGCCTGAGACTAAGCCTAGATCACAATCTGTAGAGCACCGCAGACCTCAGGAGGAGCCCCCGAAGCAGGAAGCACAGACGAAGCCCACGTTCACGTTCAACGAGACGAACGACGAGAGCGACTTCTTCCCCAGCTCAGTGTCAGAGTCGGAATTGTTTGATTAGCATGCCACAGGCACCGCTTTTTGCTTCTTTTTTAAAAAAGAAGCAAGAACAGTCATAATAGAATACCGTTGGTATATCAATTCTCGAGCCACCGCTACGTCGACCGCTTTTTGCTTCTTTTTCTGGAAAAAGAAGACATCAATTCGAAGTGTACGCTCTTCTTTTTTAAAAAAGAAGCAAAAACAGTACAGTTAGAGTTCATTAGTAGTATAGAGTCTTTACATATGCTTTCGCTTCTTGCGCATGGCCTTTTCTCTGGCCAGTCGCTCCAGCTCGCGTTCTTCTCGCTTGTCGTCCAGGCGACCCTGCCTCAAGGACTGGAATTCTTCCTCAAACACCTGCTCACCAGTCGCCTCCATGTCGCTATCATCCTCTTCTTCATCACTGTAGTAAACAGGTCGTCTGCGACCCCTGCTGAACATGTTGCGAATCTCCTCTCTATATCCATCATCTTCCTCGTCTTCCACCAGGAAATCGTCCATCTCCTCATCATCTTCATCGTGGTAGTATGAAGACCGGCTTCGTTTCTTTCGCTCTTCATGCTTCTTGGCCAGACTTTCCATCGGCTTGCTGAACGGAATAGGGGCTGCAGGAGCTGCAGAAGCTCTTGGAGAGCTGGTTGATGATTTCGGAAGACTCTTACCAGCCGTGCTACCTGATCGTGGAGCCGGACTGTTCTTCTGAGGTGTTGATGAATCCGATTGTTTCGGTTTCTGTTGCTTCTGTTTCTGCAACTTCAATCGCTCCTGTTCACGCTCCTTGGCTGATTTTACCTTGACTGTCATTTTCAGCTTTTCCGGATCGACAGACGACGCCTGGCTCATCAATTCGCTATAATTCAACTTCTTCTTGGGAGCAGCAGGAGGAGGTACATACTGGTTAGTAGTCTTCTTTTTTGATGCAATACTAGCACTACTCGAGGAGGATGCAGTTTTAGATCTCGACGTAGTGCTAGAAGTTTTTGATGATTTGGGTTTCGGTTTGGGCTTGACTTTACCAGATCGCTCTTCTTCGGCCCTCCTTGCGGCTTTCAAGCGTTCCACTCGCTCACGCTGAGCTCTACGCTGCTCTTCAGTCATAGAATAGCCGTTAATCTCCACGCTAGAGCTATCTTCACTCTTTTTTTCAGACGAAGTGGCCGGCTTTGTAGCGCTCGCCCCTTTGGTCTGCTGGTTGGCAGCCAAAGGAGGAGCCTTTTTGCCACTGGCCATCGACAGCATGTGCAGAAAACTCATTGTATTTAGTAGAGCTGTGCTGTAGATGTAGTGTCGTCGGTCTTTTCAGCAGCTGCAGTGGAAGCAAAGCTAGTTTTTCGGTCAGTCGAGTTATGTGAAGTGGTGGTGTTGTTGATGTGATGATTAGAAGAGGTACTAAATTTGCGCGACCCTCCGCTGATGGAGCCTCGTCCGCCACCGACGCCGGCTCCGGCGCCGATCATCCGATCTACGAATAGACATGAGATAGCCAGGTCTTCCGTTAGCTCTAGGGCCTGTTTGAACTTGGAAGAGACCTCGTTTTCCGGTTTGATCTGAAGTCCATCTGAATCGGCATACAGCTCAAAGGTGTCATCGTAGTTGGTTAGGCCAATCTTGTAGCCAATGTCGTTGTTAAGCTCACACATCAGCACCGACACCAGCCTCATATCACTATTTCCCCTGCTATTGTCCCGTTCGAGATTCTCATACTCCATAATTGCATCTGCAAAAGAGATATCTTCCGGTTCCTGGTTGTCATAGGTTTCGTCGTGTTCAATCCTGTGAATACTTTCCCATACATTGCGTAAGAACTGGTACTTTCTCAGAATGCGCAGTATCTCAGGAATGTCTCGAGGATGTTCTAGAGGAATGTGCTCAACTCTAACTAGTGGCTCTGGAAGAGCTTGTACATACGTAAACTGAACAGACTCTCGCCCATGATTGGGCATGTATACAGTACGTTTTACTCTCTGTATATCATCACAACAGTCATCTACAGGAACAGGGTCAATGGCATGAAGCTTCGTAGCCATATCCTTTGTGATGACCACTGGAGGACTTAACTCCAGCACAAACACTCCTTTAGCAGAGGCAATACACTCGGGATCATTCCACTGGCGTGAATTCACATCCTTTAACCAGTCTGCTGAATACTTCATTGTGCACTTTTCCAGATAAAGGTGCTGTTCAGTTTGCATTTGCATCTGCATGCTTGCATTATCTATCGACATCATGGTTAAGAATGCAAACAGTTTGTCATCATCCGGAGTTTCCTCCTGTTCTACGTGTTGCTTCGAGGTCCAGTACCAGATTCCCAGCCCCAGGTGTTTCTTTGGGTTTTGCACAGGCACACCGTATTCACATGATGGGTCTACTTTAATCTGTTCTTGGTCGTGAATTTTCATCAGCGCAATAGCAACCTCATCCATACAAGTAAAACAGTCAGCGGCAGTGGGTATCGACAGGTGGTCAGCCCGTGCAATATGCCGCAGCATGATTGAAAACTCGTCCAGCAGAGGACGCTGTAATGCCTTGAGTAGAAGTTCATCCACCGTGGGCGATCGCTCGTTCTGGTTGAATGCACGCTTGTCATCGCTTACTTGTACCGTCGACCCCAAGTTCAACTTGGCATTGACCACCTTTTCTTCTCTAAAATCTATATCAACAAGCACAATCGTGCCTCCTAGCGATATCCGTTTGGTGTTGTCGTCTATTTGTTCATCAAAAATCTCGAACCCATGAGTTGTTGCGAGTCGTCTAATCCCTGGTTCGCTCACTTTACCCGCTACTGTGTTCAATTGCTGCGAAATTAGGCGCATAGACCTCGTAAAGTCGTCTTCTTTAACCACTTCTTGACGCTGCTGTTGCTGCTGGTCTTGCTGTTGGTTCTGCTGCGATTGGCCCGGTTGCGGGCCCTGAGGTTGATCAAGACCGCCCGTAGCAGTGTCATTGACCACCATCGAGAACTCCAGGTCGTTGGTTGGATCAAACCCGCCTACCTCTGCAAACGACATTGTGTTGTGTGGGACTGTAGCCGGAACGGGGTAATGTTGTAGTGGTGATGCGAAAAGTGGTGAAAAAAATGTCGTGCATCAACAAATCAATTGGGAGACCATCTGTGGCTTGTGGGGCTCACGGGGAAACATCAGGACATGCTGTCTAGCGTCGAAACTTCCGACCTAGGCGCGTTGAAGTGGCATTGAATGTAGCTAGCTCGTATACGTTGTCTAACGGGTCCAATTTCTGGAATCAATGGGCTAATTGATGTGTGCACGGGCCGTCAACCAGCCAGGGGTTCTGCGCCGCAGGCACCGTTTTTGCTTCTTTTTTGAAAAAGAAGAACACCGCCAGGAGGGTTACTGTCTTCTTTTTTTAAAAAAAAAAGAAGCAAAACAGCAGACTGCTGGGAAACGTGACCGGCACGTGACTGGCGCTGCAGGCACTGTTTTTCCGTCTAGAATAACATCTTCTTTTACCAGAAAAAGAAGCAAAAAGCGGTAAAATCGATAGGTGAATCAATTGAAACATAGTCTAACGTCTAATCTAAACCCTTTCGACCGTCCTCGTATGCCGACAGATCGTACTCATCGGGATACATGTCCAAAATCTCCTCCAGCTCCTTCTTCTGGCTCTGCAATGGCCCGGTCATTTCGTGCGTCACGTCCTCGAACATGTACTTGAGCTTTGGCTTTTTGGTCTTCTCAGCCCGGGAAAATGCCGCCAACACCTCCTTCTTTAGGTCCTTCCGAGCCTTTTGCTCCTCTTCCTCGCTCCACCAGCCTTGGTTCTGAAGCCACTTACGCATTCGCGAGATTGGATTGTCCCTTCGCTTCCAATCTTCCACCTCCTTCCTTGACCGGTAGGCAAAACTGTCGTCACTGGTGGAGTGGTGAGACACCCTGTAAGACATGGCTTCGATAAGCACGGGATTCTGGTGCTTGACAGCCATCTCTCTTGCTTCGGCCGTAGCTCTATGAACAGCCATGATATCATTTCCGTCCACTCTGATAGTGTCAATGCCGTATCCAACGCCTCGACTGGCAATACCATCGCCCTTGTACTGCTCTAAGGAGGGCGTACTGATAGCAAATCCGTTATTTCTACAGAAAAACACCACTGGGCACGATCGAGTGGCTGCAATGTTCATAGCTGCATGGAAATCACCCTCACTAGCCGCCCCTTCACCAAAGTAGCAGATAACTGCTCGATCACCTCCCATAATCTTCAATGCATATGCGGCTCCTGCGGCATGAGGAATCTGTGTTGCCAAGGGCGAGCTGACTGGATGGATATTGAGTTCCCGGGACTGGTAATGCACTGGCATGTTTCTACCTCTCCCTTGGTCGTTTGAGTTGTGATACAACTGCGCCATCATCTCATCCAAGGTCATTCCTCTATGTAAACATGCCCCCTGTTCTCGATATTGCAAGTACATCACATCGTCTTTCTTGAGGGCTGCTGCGCTACCTACTGCTGCCCCTTCCTCACCTGCCGAGACCATGTAAAAGCTCAGCCGACCCTGACGTTGAGCATCGTACATGATCGAGTCCATGATGCTGATAGTTACCATTTCCTTGTACATTTTTACACTCTCCTCCTTAGAAAACGGAATCTTGTATGTGCTGTCAATCTGTTTACCTTCGATGTCAATCAGTCGATACGTATCCATTTTTTCACTTTGCTGCGGATCATTAAACTTCATGACGGGAGTGAATTTGCTTCTGATTGCACCGGGGAATACCAGCTCATTCTCGATACCTTTTGACGACTGCGACACACTGGAGTACATCCGTCGGGTCAGCAGGGCTCTGCTAGCTGATCGTAGCATTTTTAGGGATTGTTATTTGTGTTAGTCTTGTAGTTAGTCCAGTTTGTGGAGAAAGCTCGTCGATTTATATATATAGTCTCGAACAAGAAACAACTCCAGCCACTAGCCGAGTCCCTAGCTGGTCGGTTCCGTCAACAACCGGCACTAAACGCGGGGTAGACTTAGCTCACCGCTCGGGGGTATCGCGGCACAAAAATAAATTGACGACGCTCGGAGTCGAAGCTGGTCGCAGGCATGTCTGTGGGGGAAATTCAGGGATTGTGGCGTCAGGTTTTTTAGAAACAGCCTCTTTGCTGCCCGATTGTCGTCTTGGGGAATGTAACTCGCTGTCTGGATATCTTCTTTTTAAAAAAGGAGCAAAAACAGTCGACACAGGGGGTAATACGGCTTATCTACTGACTTCTGCTACGCAAATTGTCGACTCCACTCAATCTGATGCCTGGTTATCGTCCATAGTTGGAACTGTGATATCAATTTTCCAGTTAACACAAACATCAACTAGATGCCATTGTGTATTTAAGTAGTGTCACTGACGTCATACACCCGGTTCCTCGGAATCTATACTTGGTTATTTGCATAATAATGAGGGGCAAACATGTATTCAGCTAGATGACACTCAAAAACTATAAATATAGGACAAATAGACCCTAAACGTTTCGAAAATCCTCAACAGGCTTCGCGCCAACTTCAATCTTTACACCCAGTGAGGCATAGGGGAATAACGTTTTGCATAACGGTACAAATTTATCCAGCGAACATAACTTCAGGCCTCGCGCCAGTATATAACAGTAAATGCCATAGACGGGTATCATCGACTATTTTTTGGCTTTTTAGCCCCCATAGATCATTGAATATATTAAAATTATAGAAGCAAAAAGCTGTCATCCTCCCCTTTCAGTGCAGATAATAGGTGGAAGTGTCCGATTTTGAGGCACATTAAGCAACTACTTCTCCCCAAAAAGATGTCAATCTCCTCTTCTAGCCCCAGCATCCACCGCTTTTTGCTTCTTTTTCTGGAAAAAGAAGACATTTCTAAGGATTTTTAAAAAGGAGGCTAAAACAGTACACAGTCGCCCATTTTTCTGTTTAAAAAGAAGGCGGAAATTTCATATTCGGGATCGGCGCGGCTCAATCCAGGAGAGAATGCTTCAGTGCGGCTCAACACAGGAGAGAATGGCCCAGTGTAGGAAATGAAGCACATGCAGCTCAAAGACCGTGATCGACTTATTTAGTTCACAACCGGGCCAGTATGTGGGGTTTGTACGTGCAAATTCCGAGCAATTGCATGAGATTCGAGAAGCCACTTGAGTTTTTGCGGAAGGTCGTGTTTCGGGGTTTGGCCATCTATTATAAAACAAATCCAGAGTTTTTGTTTTCCTCATTGTATGAGATACACTGTCCTTAGATGCTTGCCAATGATGGACGAAAGAGAATGCATCGACATCCCCAATATCACTACGGACGGCAGACGACAAAGAAATATCTTGTTCGACAGCTCATTAGCAAGCGGCAATGAAGATTACGATATCCCCAAAGGGGCCACCCAACTGGCCAGAGAACAACAAGCTCTGCTTTCGAGCAATACCGTGCGCTATGGAGACTACGGAGCTCTCACAAGGCATTGAAGCACTTGCAAAAACAGCAGAAGAAACGAGGATATGGATACGAACCCTGTGCGGGATAAGACAGTTATGAAAGGAAATTTTCAAACCACTTCGTGGCGACGAGAATTATTATTTTTAAAGAATAGTTCGCTGCCGTTGATTGTATCGTTTCTGCTGCAATTTAGTTTGCCTATAATAATGGTATCCTCGGTTGGCCATCTGGGTAAGAAAGAACTATGTGCATTTTCGCTGGCCATGATGACTTTCAATGTCACAGGGTTTGCCATGATCCAAGGGTTCGCTACCTGTTTGGACACATTGTGCTCACAAGCATTCGGGGCAGGCAAGTTCCACCTGGTAGGGTTGTATTTCCAAAAGTGCGTAGCTCTAATCATGTGCTGCCTGGTTCCTGTGGCACTGTCATGGTGGTTTTCAGAACCAGTTATCATACTGATTGTTGAGGACAAGAACATAGCTCATCTGACAACGGTGGTTTTGCGGATTTTGGTATTTGCAACACCTGGTTATTCCATGTTTGAGTGTGGAAAGAAATACCTGCAGGCACAGGGCATTTTCCATGCTTCCACTTTCATTTTATTGGCATGCGTGCCATTTAATATGACTATGAACTACATCTTGGTGTGGAACAAGTCAATTGGGATGGGTTATGCTGGTGCTCCATTGGTAGTAGTACTGACAGATTGGCTTATGGCTGCAATGCTGCTACTATATGTAGTGTTTGTTGATGGCTCGCGCTGCTGGGGAGGGCTCTCCAAGGATCTTTTTAGAAACTGGGGCCCCATGTTCAAACTTGCAGTTTCAGGATTTGTAACGATTGAGGCGGAATTCTTTGCATTAGAGATCATGACCGTTGCGGCTTCCCGGATCAGCCCTACAGCCCTCGCTGCCCAATATATTTTGTCGACAGTTACTTCATTGACTTATCAAATTCCATTCGGTGCCAGCATTGGCGTGGCCACTCGAGTGGCCAACTTTATTGGTGCTAGCTTTGAACAATCTGCGGCCGTGGCAAGTAGCCTTGGAATCATGGCGTCATTTGCTATTGCATGCTTCAATGGTCTCATTCTCTATTTCCTCAGATATCAAATTGGGGCATTGTTTAGCAATGATGAAGACATTATTGAGCTTGTGGCTGCTGTAATGCCTATTTGTGCTGTGTTTCAGCTTTTTGACGGTCCTTCCTGTGTTATTGAAGGGGTGCTACGGGGGCAAGGCAGACAGTATTTAGCTAGTTACTTGAACCTTGGTTGCTACTACTTAATTGCATTGCCTATTGGGCTAACCCTTGCATTTAGTTGGAAGTTGAAGTTGTTGGGTATTTGGACTGGCTTGATGATCGGCCTAATGAGCTTAGGTACCAGCGAACTATTCTTCGTTTGGCGCAGTAACTGGCAAAAGATCATAATAGAGGTGACAGAACGGGATCAGGGCCAACAAATTGTAAGCCATGTATAGGATCCTTCAAACAGTTCTTCTTCATGACCCATAGCCCACTGTCCTTTTGTTTATTTATATTTATTTGTATATATATTCAGTTAAGAGGGCCAGGTCTAGCTACTAGTCAAATCTGTCAGCAGAAGCTGCTTACTGAGCGCTAGACGACTTCCCAAGTATTCCAGTACCATGAAATACCCGTTAATTTGACAGTCAACAGCCACTTTTGTACCATCTCTGTTACGGCAAGGAAAACCCAAAAAATGAGCCGCATCAGCCCCTGCGCATGCACTTGGACATCTCGCGTGAGTTAATCCCGTTAGAAAAAAGAGACAGTGCTTGGCTAGACAATCGTATCTGGTTTTAGGTCGGTCATCTTAACATGTCTGAAAAAGATGTTGTCACGTATATAGCCTCACACGTAGAGAGTAAGAACAAATGCACTGCATACACATGGAAGAAACCTGGTTTTTGCAGAATATTATATGGCTGGCATACAACTGGGAAATAGCCCGAGTTCCAGTGCGATAGACAGAGGTACAGCTTATTATCTGAACGATATAATTAGATCGGCTAAATTCGCGAACCATAATGCTGGTACTCGGTGTGTACGTGTAAGTAAGTTTCGGCCGGCAGGTGGTGGCCAGGTGGTGGCCAGGTGGTCAAATTGTAGTGCAATCGCAGTTCAAAGCTAGAAATATCCTTTAATGCAGTTTTGATATGTAGCTTGGGCCTTGAGTCTACGTGTTGGCATTATCGTTGACCACCGTTCAAATACGAATAGCTTGTCATTATTTGGAGCCACCTCCTGCTCCCGAAGCTGTTTGACACAGAGTACCGAATTGCTGTTCATTTCCCGTACCCTGTATCTACGGTGACTGGCTAACATTTCAACACATTGAGTAGAAAATTGGGGAATCCTTTCTTCTCTACTATTTCTATTTATTCTCGCTGCCAAACTATAATGCATTCGCCTTTGTTAAATCCTAAAGAGGGAGGGGACTATAATGGCGAAGAAGAAAGACATCAAGTAGGCATCTCTATAGCTCGGAATCAACTGTCAGATCGAACTATTCGCTATGAAGACTACGGGGCGCTAGCAGGGAGCAACGAACAAGAAACAGTGCAAGAGACGAAGTGGTCATAACCACCAAAGTGCAGGACGAAGTTGTTACCCAAAGAAATAGCCACACTTCAAAGAAGAGAGAGCTGATAGTTTTGAGTAATAGTTCATTGCCGTTAATTTTAACGTTTTTGTTGCAGTTTAGTGTGCCTGTAGCGGCAGCATCCTCGGCAGGCCATCTGGGAAAGAATCAACTAGGGGCAGTTTCTTTGGCTCTGACGACTGCCAATATCATGGGCTTTGCAATGATACAAGGTCTCGCTACTTGCCTGGACACATTGTGCTCGCAGGCATACGGAGCTGGCAAGTTTCATTTGGTGGGGTTGTATTTCCAAAAATGTGTAGCATTGATTATGTGCTGCTTCGTTCCTGTTGGGTTGTTTTGGTGGTTTTCCAAGCCCATCCTTATGCTGATCATTGGAGACGAAGAAATTGCGCGACTGGCAATGGTGTATTTGAGAATTCTGATATTTGCTGTCCCTGGTTATATCCTGTTCGAATGCGGTAAGAGATATATGCAGGCCCAGGGTATTTTCCATGCTTCAACTGTGGTTTTATTGGTTTGCGCTCCATTGAACTTGGTCATGAACTACGTTTTGGTGTGGAACAAGTATATCGGCATAGGATACATTGGTGCTCCATTATCGGTAGTACTGACGAACTGGCTCATGCCGATAATGTTGTTGTTGTATGTGCGTTTTGTGGATGGATTCGGGTGTTGGGGTGGCCTCTCCAGTGACATTTTTAGGAATTGGGGCCCAATGGCTAAACTAGCCGTTCCAGGATTCGTTATGGTTGAAACAGAATTCTTTGCGTACGAAGTCATGACCATCGCAGCGTCGAGGATCAGCATTACGGCTCTTGCAGCACAATATGTATTGGCGACGGTTGCCATGATAACTTATCAGATCCCTTTCGGCGTAAGTATCAGTGTAGCCACTCGAGTTGCCAATTTTGTTGGAGCCACATTAGAACAACCGGCTGTGTTGGTAAGCAGGTTGGGCATAATGTCGTCGTTTGTTATTGCATGTTTCAACGGTCTGCTTATGCATCTCCTCCGATATAAAATTGGGGGTTTTTTCAGCAATGATGAAGATGTCATTGAGTTAGTGGCTTCTGCAATGCCTATTTGTGCGGTTATGCAGCTGTTTGATGCCCCTGCATGTATATCCGGTGGAGTTTTGCGAGGCCAAGGTAGACAGTATTTGGCCGGTTATTTGAACATCATCTGTTATTATATAATTGCATTACCCACTGGCATAACCCTTGCATTTGGTTGTAAGTTGAATCTATTTGGGATTTGGATTGGTTTTGTAGTCGGCTTGTTTTGCGTAGCTATCGGCCAGTTCTTCTTTGTTGGACGAAGCGACTGGAAACAGATTATTCTGGAGGCAACCGAAAGGGATCGAGGTGAGCTTATTGTAAGTGCTGTATAGAGCCAGAGAGGCGCTAGGTTTTTTGCGTATAAAACCGCCCCACGTGTCTGAGAGTTATCAAAGACATTGTATGCCAGATCAATAGTCAAAGAAATAATCTATCGATATAAAAGGTTCCTGGATCATTTGTCACAGATCTTGTATCCACTAAGTTGCAGATCGTGTGTTCTGTAGCCCCGACCATTGAAAGGCTCCATACAAACCTTTTCCGGTTTTTTTTTCTTCTTCTTGGGATTCTGGAATCGAAATTCACTCTTCCTTGATTCCTTTAAAATTAGGAGAAGGCATAGCCATGAGAAGCATGTATTTGGGATGTGTGCTACCAATCCTGGAATACGGGGTTGAAATATGGCACCCAAGACACCCTTACATACAGAAGTTCATCCCTATTCAGAATGCAGCGTTAAGAAGAATTCTAGGCACAATTCGCAGCACTCCCGCCTATTCAATGGAAATCAAAGTGGGCATCCTACCACTCAGAATCAGGTTCCAAGAAACGTGCAATCTGAGAACAATGCGCTGGCACACTAAGGTCAGCATGACCAATCCCATGCGAAGAATTGCGACGGCTAGAGGACTTTCAAAGTCTCCGCCATGTTTGCCCAAGTGACAACTCGAGCGAACCCTAAGAAGATGGGGCCCATTACCACAACCGGGACAGCCACCGGCGTGGACTTGGCCCGAAGAGTGGGATAGCTGGATTTGAGAAAGTGTTCCATCAAGCAATGGCAGTACGATTACGACCACACTAACGGCCGCAAACGTAACCACTACCAACAACTCAATCCCCGGGCTCGGTGTTCACGAACACCGCTGTTGAAAGAAATAATGAGCTCCGCTCCAAGGCGTAACTTGCTTGAAAAGCCACCTCTTCCACATTAGGGCCGTAGACGACCCTAATTGCGAACATTGTGGCAGTTATCAAAGTATATTCCACGTGCTGTACTGTGCATTCAAATATGTGTTATCTGCTATCTTTGGCAAATGGTCACTAGGCTTCGCGCACCGCTATCGCCAGTATTTAGCTTAAGCAAGTGTCGTAGATCGGTGTCGTCAACCAGTTTGTAGCTTTTTAACCCCGTGGATCGTTAAATAAAAGTAATTGTAGAAGCACGGGGCCACATCTCTTCGACGGTTGGATGCGTACAATGGCAATTGTCGACTGTTTTTTGCTCTTTTTTTAAAATAAAGAAGCAAAGACAGTAGAATTGGCGCCATATGGCCGGATGCCCGTTAAGGGAAATTGAGAGCACGGTTAGATGATGTCGTCTGGTTATTCCAGAGGTCTACTGTTTTTTGCTCCTTTTTTTAAAAAAGAAGAAAGCCCGGAAAGTGCAAAAGGTCTGTGCGGCTCACTACCCGGGAGATAATGTGTCAGTGTGGCTAATGCGGCTGAGCTATAGTCATTCTCCGGTGCACATCGTAAATCGGCCGGCAAGCTCCGGGTAAACACAACTGCCCAAGATACGACAGAAGGTCGTATTTCGGGGTGTGACCATCTATTAATAGAATAGAGGGCAATTTTTTCACTTTTCTATTCATTTGCTTCTTCAATTTGTTGATTACAGTCGCCATTGGTGCCTTCCCAAATATGGACAAAAGACCCGTTAACACCCCAAGTACCCGAGGCAGGGTCACTGAGCGGGATCGAGATGAGCACACTGAAAGTGGTGCATAGAGCATGAAATAATTGACCTAAAACTGAATGCAAATCTTCAACAAATTAGTGCACTAAGCAGAGCCGCCGAGAACGTGTCTAACACGTGACCGTTCAGGTGTACACAAATCGATGTTCGCACCCTTTTAGTGAGAAACGTGGATATTTTCATAACAGATCGGATTGTTATTTTTTTATTCCAACTTTCGGTTGCGTGTGAATGGGTCGAACTTGACTCAATTGAAATGATCCAATTACCGCCATTTGGGGTTTTGATGTACACCGTACGGTACCAATTGAGATCATGGTACTCATTGGAGCCGAATCTGTGTAACAATAGTAGCTTTAAGAAGCCACGTGGTTCAAGTTACCCATGTGTTACAGTAAATTCTAATCAATTGCTCAAAGTATACTATCATTCGCTGCATCTTTGTGTCCCTCTGTTTGCCCTGCGCCGCAGGCACCGTTTTTTGTTTCTTTTTTTTTTTAAAAAAAAGAAGCAAAAAACAGTAGACGCAGGGCGAGCGTGAGCGTCACGGAAAAGTATAAATACGGGTCGAATTCCTCAAACTTCTCGAAGACGCTCAACCGGCTTCGCGCCATGCTTTTAGTTCTTTCTAGATTACTTGGTGCCATTGAAATATATTAACCCATTGCTCAACTATTGAAATATATTAACCCATTGCTCAACTATGCTATCATTTGTTGCATCTTTGCTTCGCTCTGTCCACATTGAACGACCTGCGCCGCAGGCACCTTTTGCTTCGTTTTTTAAAAAAAGAAGAAAACAGTAGATGTCGAAGGAATGTGAGCGTCACGGAAAAGTATAAATACGGGTCAGATTCCTCGAAACTTTTCGAGGACCCTCAACCGGCTTCGCGCCATGTTTTGTGGTGATTCATCCGTGCCACTTCAATAAGCTTTGTTGACACTTCCTGGTTGATTGTTGGCTTGGAGTATACTATATAGTAATAACTTATAAGTACTAGCCTTTGGCGGCCTATTTTCTCTAGGCGATGCTCAAAATACGGCGCCACGGACGGTGCGGCTGCGTGCCCCAATTCCTGGGCCGTACGCACCGTTTTTTGCTTCTTTTTTTGACAAAAGAACACCACCGGGAGGGTCACTATCTTCTTTTCGAAAAAGAAGCAAAAAGCGGTGGGACGCTAGGGGTATGGGCCATCGGAAAAGTTCCGTACCGCAGACGTGAGGCTCGCGCCAGATGCACGATGTCTTAAGTGCTGTGTTGTGGCTGAGGAACAACGATCGACACTACTACCACAGGTTTGGATCAAAACGCCGGTACGAACCATATATTGGCTATAGATTACCAATTGACTAGACTGATGCAAGGAGTAAAGTACAGGCTCGTGGGACCTTCCAACCTCCCCTTCCCCAGGTTTGGCAGACATTGGCTCGATTGAAACATAGAAGAGCCATCTTTTTATCTTTATTTCTTCAACTACGAGTCAAATAAAATTGCCATCAGTGTCGCCTAGTGATGGATGAACGACATCATGTAAAGTCCCTGGCTGCCGGAGCCCAGAGCCTGCTTCACTCTACACGCAAGAAATCAATCATTATGGAAAGCATAGGACAGAGAAACATATCATCAAATGACGCGATAATACGTGACAATGAAGATGACCACAGCATCGACACCGCCGTCGAAGCTGCTGCTGCTCGACCGACCATTGAAGAACAAACTCTGCTTTTGCATAATAATAGCGTTCAATGTGAAGATTATGGGGCTCTGGATGCAAGGCATAGCCCAAGACACGAGGAGACTGGGACAGACAGGGTGCCAGATGAGGCAGCAGCCCATAGAAAATTTCAGACTTCATGGCGACAAGAATTGACTGTCTTAAATAATAGTTCCCTGCCGTTAATTGTATCGTTTCTGCTTCAGTTTAGCATCCCTGCAGCAGTAGTGTCCTCGGTTGGACATCTGGGCAAGACTGAACTGGGTGCAGTCTCCTTGGCCGTAATGACTGCCAATATCACAGGATTTGCCATGATCCAAGGGTTTGCTACCTGTTTGGATACATTGTGCTCACAAGCATTCGGTGCTGGCAAGTTCCAGTTAGTAGGACTGTATTTCCAAAAGTGTGTAGCACTAATCATGTGCTGTTTTATCCCAGTGGCAATGATGTGGTGGTTTTCGGAACCAATTCTAACATTAATTGTAGGTGACAAAAACTTTTCCCACATGGCAATGGTGGTTCTGCGAATTTTTGTGTTTGCAACGCCCGGTTATGCTCTGTTTGAGTGCGGAAAGAAGTATATGCAGGCACAAGGCATTTTCCATGCTTCCACTCTCATTTTACTGGTGTCTGCTCCGTTCAACATGACCATGACTTATGTATTGGTGTGGAACAAGTCAATTGGTTTGGGTTATGTCGGTGCTCCTCTGGCTGTAGTAATAACAGAATGGCTAATGGCCACAATGCTGCTCTTGTATGCGTGGTTCATAAATGGCTCGCGGTGTTGGGGAGGGCTATCCAAGAATATTTTCAGAAATTGGGGTCCAATGTTCAAGCTGGCAATACCAGGATTCATCATGGTCGAAGCTGAATTCTTTGCATTTGAGGTCATGACCATTGCAGCTTCGCGGATAAGCACTGCAGCACTCGGTGCCCAATATATCTTGGCAACGGTCACCTCCTTGTCCTATCAGATTCCGTTCGGTATTAGCATTAGTGTAGCTACTCGAGTGGCCAATCTTGTTGGTGCTACGTTAGAACAATCAGCAGTGTTGGCTAGCAGACTAGGTATCATTTTGTCTTTCGTTATTGGATTCCTAAACGGTGTTATCCTTTATTATTTCAGATATGAAATTGGGGGACTATTTAGTAAGGACGAAGACGTCATTGACTTAGTAGCTGGAGCTATGCCTCTTTGTGCATTTTTGCAGCTAGCAAACTCCCCTGCTTGTGTCATTGGTGGGGTGTTACGGGGGCAAAGTAGACAGTATTTGGCCGGCTATATGAACATTATCTGTTATTATTTGGTAGCAGTACCCGTTGGACTAGCTCTTGCATTTGGTTGGAAGTTGAAGTTGACTGGTATTTGGACTGGCATGACTCTGGGCCTAGTGTGCGTGGCTTCCGGCGAGCTATTCTTCGTTTGGCGGAGTGACTGGAAGCAGATCATAACTGGGGCCACAGAACGCGATCCAGATGAATGCATTGTAAGTGCTGTGTAGGTATTAAACACTATAGCGGTTTTGAAATCGAGAGTCATCTTTGAGGTGGCTGTCTTCTTTTTTTAAAAAAAGAAGCAAAAAACAGTAGATGCTGGGGACCTTCGTGCCGATTGTTGTTAACGCCGCAGACACCTTTTTTGCTTCTTTTTTTGAAAAAAGAAGACATCCTTCCAAAAGAACCGAGCCGCACCCACCCCTGTGCACGTGCCATTGTGTCACGTGAGAATCACGTTCTTGGCGAGATAGCCCGCACCCGGAAGCAAGCTACCGATGCGGAAGGATGTCTCGGTGCGGTGCGATTTGATGTGATGCGGTGTGTTAGAGATACTGATTTGTGAGACCATGGGAATAACGTCATCCAGGACGAAGTGCACCCAATCAAATCACACCCAAGTTACATACTTTGTGTGTAGTACCAGTAGTATAGTAGCAATTAGTTAAGGGATCCAATGGTTGGTAGATTGTGAGCGATATTTGTGTTGCATGGGGCAGTGGTCGGTGCATATATGAGGAGAGAGCCGTTTACGGGTCGGTAGAATCTAGTTGCATTTGAGCAGTTGCCCGAGATATTGGCAGGCGACGTTTTTTTTTTTTCTTTCTTGTCGCAGGTCTCAGAGGTCTCTAGAAAAAAAAATTGGAAGCACTCCTCTCTCTCTCTCTTCTTCACTTTCTTCCTCACTTGACCCTTCCTGGCAAAAAAATGCATTCTCCCTTGTTGCATCCCAATGATGGGGGCGAACCGAATGATGATAACGACGACAGACACTACGTAGACGTCCATAGAACTCGGGGCTTTTCGCAGTCCACTCATAGAAACTCCTTCACAATGGATAGTGTAGGACGAAGAAATATCATAGATGCATTCAGCTTATCCGGAAGCGCCCCAGGAAGCGCAGTGGCAAGTGACGAAGAGGAGGAGTTTGATGAAGACTACGACTATGACGTTTATACCCCCGCTGAGGCCACCCGACTGGCAAGAGAGCAGCAGACTCTGTTGTCAGATAACAACATTCGTTATGAGGACTATGGAGCATTGGCTGGGGACCACGCAATCACAATGAACGACGCAAGGAACGAAGTTCTCGAGACAAACAAGGTATGGGACGAGGCAGTTACCCAAGGTAGAGTTCAGACCTCGTGGCGAAGAGAACTGATTGTCTTAAGTAATAGTTCCCTACCGTTAATTGTATCGTTTCTGTTGCAGTTTAGTTTGCCTGTAGCATCAGTATTCTCTGTGGGTCATCTGGGTAAGACTGAACTGGGGGCGGTGTCTTTGGCGACAATGACTGCTAATATCACAGGATTCGCTATGATCCAAGGTTTTGCTACTTGTTTGGACACACTGTGCTCACAAGCATTCGGCGCAGGCAAGTTCCACCTGGTGGGATTGTATTTCCAAAAGTGCGTAGCATTGATCATGTGCTGCTTCATTCCGGTAGCATTGATCTGGTGGTTCTCGCAACCTATCCTGATGCTGATCGTAGGAGACGAAGATATTGCTCGACTGGCAATGGTATATTTACGAATTGTCATGTTTGCGGCCCCTGGGTATGCTCTCTTTGAGTGCGGAAAGAAATACGTACAGGCTCAAGGCATTTTTCATGCTGCTACTGTGATTCTCTTGATTTGTGCCCCATTCAATATGACCATGAACTACATCTTGGTGTGGAACAAGTCAATTGGCGTGGGTTATGCTGGAGCTCCACTGGCAGTACTAATGACGAACTGGCTCATGCCTACCATGCTGCTCTTGTATGTGCGGTTTGTGGATGGCTCCCGATGCTGGGGTGGTCTCTCCAAGGATCTTTTTAGAAACTGGGGCCCCATGTTCAAGCTGGCCATTCCAGGGTTCGTCATGGTTGAAGCGGAATTCTTTGCATTTGAGGTTATGACTGTTGCGGCTTCCCGGATCGGCACTGCGGCTCTTGCGGCTCAATCGGTGCTGGCAACCGTTACTTCATTGACCTATCAGATCCCGTTCGCCATCAGTATTAGTGTGGCTACTCGAGTCGCCAATTTCGTTGGTGCTACACTGGAACAGCCAGCTGTATTGGCAAGCAGACTTGGGATCATGTCTTCGTTTGTTATTGCATGTTTCAATGGTCTTATTCTTTATTTCCTCAGATATGAAATCGGAGGATTGTTTAGCAATGACGAAGACGTCATTGAGCTGGTGGCTGCTGCAATGCCTATTTGTGCGTTTTTGCAGTTGTTTGACTCCCCTGGTTGTATCACTGGTGGTGTGCTACGAGGTCAGGGCAGACAACATTTGGCCGGCTATTTGAACCTTATCTGCTATTATTTAATTGCATTACCTATTGGACTAACCCTTGCATTTGGTTGGAAGCTGAAGCTGTTTGGTATTTGGACTGGCTTGGCAATTGGCTTGTTGGGCGTGGCTGCTGGTGAGCTGTTCTTTGTGGGAAGAAGCGACTGGAAACAGATCATTCTAGATGCCACTGAACGGGATCGAGACGAACGAATTGTGAGCCACGTGTAGGAGCATCGAATATGTACTTTGTATTGTGAATAAATCAATGACTACCTACAGAGTGGCTGTTGCAATGCGAGCCAATGAGAGAAGACATTCAATGTTTCGTAACCTTCCAGGAGTACCAACTTTGTGGGAACCTTAGATTACCAAATCTGGTTCAATGATTTGCTAACTGTTCAAGAAAAGTCGCTAGTTAGAGTGTCATCATAGTTGAGTATTGAACTAGGGGTGACACTCGCATCTACCGTCGCACTGGAAAGTTTCAATACCCAATTCTGTAATCAATCAGCCAAAATACGGCTCGGTATTTGCTCAAAAGGTAAGTCACGATCCAGGTTAACGGAAACCTGCTATAGTTACTAGGCTTACATGGTCCGTATTTGTAATATCGTGTGTATCGTTTGTCCACTACGGAACTGTGACTCCTTTGTGTTACTCTTCTCGTTATTTGAAAGGTTGTCAACCGTTGTCAACCCAGTATGGACGTATGAATGTAGACTGGTATACTCGTACAGAAAACGTTTTTCATACAAGGTATTATTTTTAATTTTACCACAATGCAATATTTATGCATATCCACTGCTATTAGAGAATACACTACATATCCATGGTATCGGAATATACCATTTAACCATATCCATGGCGATCATTGGGAGAAGCTGAGAGTAAACAGACCACAGAACGCACTATATAAGAGACTTGGATACCCATCTGTCGCATTTACTTTGAACAACTCAAAAGTACTATGCAGTTTCCATCAATTGCTGTTTTCTTGACATTATTCACCTTATTTGGGCACAAGGAGGAGGTCACACTTCGTACCAGTTAGTTGTAGAGGATCCATCTGGTACTTTCAATAACCAACATCTGGTTTTTTCAGCAGACAAATATACTATAGGAAAGGAAACTACCGACCTGTTTGCTATGACACCTAATGATCCGTATGCTATTCCTTTGGAGTTCAGACAGTCCGCGAACGCACCCTCTCAAGTGTATGCCAAATCTCAACTAGATGGAGGCACCTATTTGCTAGTAATAAGCCCGTACCCAAGTTTTAGAAATAACGGCTTTGGGCTCCAAGCTACTAATCTCGACGTTTCAGACAGGGAGGTTAGGAAGATCGCTGTGAGTGATGACGGCTACCTAACTCATGACTCAACAAATCCAGTGTGGTTTGTCGCCAAAGACAAAGAGCCTGGATACGATTCTGGAAATTTGGTGATGACGACTGCTCCTGGTTCAACGGGTGAAAAAGTTGAAGGAGTGGTTGAAGTCAAAATTAGAGCGGTTGAAAATTAACCTAATTAATTGGTTTAATTTATACAATGAATAAGTTTAAATTGAATTCTTCTGTATTGATTTTAAAATTAGATAGTTTCCACTTTAGCAGTTGAGCTGTACAGCATGTCCTGAGTCAAAAGACGAGCATTGGAAACGCTTGTATGGACAGATATATCACATTGCGGAATAATACTATCGTTAGAGTAAACGGCAGAGTTTACAGCTTCAAACGCTTCACAGTCCATTCATTTCCCATTTTTCCTAAAAGAGTAGTATTTGCATTAACTGCTCTAGATTGAATGTCATTATCCTGAAGAATTATGTTTACCCTGTACTTGTGGATGTACCTTTGGACAGGCAAGTTCGCAGCGATGACAGTTATTTTTGCCCAACGCTTCAATCAAAATATATTATTGAAATTAGCACAAAGAGCATATACGGTGGTATCACCACATGTTGTCCCGTCATGTTTTTATACATCTCTCATCAAGGATATCGGTTTTATGCAGCTCTGTGGCACATGGACGCACACCTTGTTGGCTTATTGAATCTTGCTGACATGGCTACAATTTGTCTAATATATCTGCAAATACCAATGGTCGTTTCACTAGGAAGGGAAGAATACGGATCGACTTTTGTGTCTTGGCCTCATTGTTGATCTATACATGTCAAAAATGTGAGTATGGGTGATGTCATATAATTATTCTCCAGTAGTGAGAAATCAATAGATCCTAGATGAGTCGTTAAATACATTTAGAATATATAAACTATCCGTTTTCGTTTCAAGAAAAACTTACCGATATTACCATCTAATAGTGGGTACAGAGCATTGTACGAGTGAATTGCGAATGTTATCAGTGTTATTACCGGTATTTTTATCAACAGATATACAGTGGTGTCATTAATATTGAAGGCTTGACCTATAAAGCTCAAGATATCAATTGCCGTTTAGTGAAGTTACTGGTCAAACCATATTCCGTAACGTACGGTGGATGGAAGATGTAGCTCCACTCTCCAGCTTGGCGGCCATGATAATTGGCTTCGCTACTGGAGTTTCCCGTTGCAGCGTATCAATACTTGGCCCTTAGTTTGCTATGATGTACATTGAAGGCAATCTATAAAGTTAGATACATAACCTGAGATCCAAAGACATCTTGCTTGGCCATCAGTTACCATGCTCGTATTAAATATATTATCTGGGCATATCCACAACTATCATTACAAAAAGCCAAAAAGAAAAGAGGCAGGAGCATGCGCTATATAAGGCACATAGATGCCCATGTCCTTCGTAGCACTCTCCAAAACAATATGCAGTTTCCATCAATTGTACTTTTCCTGACATCTTTGTGCCTCTCTTGGGCACAAGAAGGCTTCACGTCATACCAGCTAGTGGTTGAGGATTTATTAGGAGGTTCACCTGGCATGTTTCATAACCAAACACTGGCATTTTCAAAACGTGACCCCGACGATGAGTTCCCTGGCCTGTATTCTATGGCCCGTGATGACCCTGATATGGTTCCTCTGGAGTTTATGTCAAATGATACAACTTTCCATCGTTTGTATGCTTCGCCAGTAGGCGGTAATGACCTGTATCTCCTCATAGCAAGCCTATACCCAAATTTTCGAGATAATGGCTTTGGTATCATCGGCACACCATATAGTCAAGGCAGAATGGCTCTGGTGGGCGATGACGGCTACCTCGTCCATGACCTACCACATAACCCAGCTTGGTTTATTGGTACAAGCAAAGATGATTATCACGGCTATGGGCATTTACTAACAGTGTCCGCACCTGACAAACCAGATGACAAGGTTGACGGAGCAGTTGAAGTCAGAATTAAGGCAATTGAGATATAACTAAATAGCTTGCTTTAAAACTGTAGTTTAATTTCGACTCTACACAGGGTCCCGTCTACGAACCCTGTCGAGATTCAAGTATCACAATGGCTCTACTGCGGCCGTGTTTGCCGGAAACTCTCTCCATTGGGGGGTAGTTAGACCTATATGCAAGCCATGATCGCTCACTACATCACGCTGGTTGATTGTAGCACTGCTCAATTGTCTAATATTACGGCAGGTGCTAATGCATTGGATCTTGTGTCTTGAATTCTTCGCTCATCTATACATGCCAAGAATATGAGTCCGAAAGCAAGGGGCTATCTCCAGATCCCACCGATTTACCAAGCAAACCGTGTAAAATATTCAACCGTATCATTCTCTGGATACCACGTAAACTTTACCATGCAAAGCAGCATGATATCGTTTCTTCCTTAACAATCAGATTTAGTGGCCAACAAACATTCACTCTCAAACCGGAACAATTTGAAAGTGTTAGCGATGACTTTTGCTCAATCCGAGTCAAGCTGATACATTTGAAACTCGATGTTGTTACTGTTAGTAACAGTAGATAACTTGTGTTGGAGTTGAGTGGTTGTTGTATCTAGACAATGTGTCTCACTGGGACAAAATTCATATAAATACAGTAGCTATGGATCTATCGGCATTGCGGTGGAGCAAAACCGCACTGTCCGCAATATGCCAGGAATTTCGCCTGAAGAATCGAAACGCCTATCTGTTGTAGCTTTCATTATTAATGCTGGCTATTTTCATGGCAACATGTGACCAACGCTAATACGGCCGGGATTTACATACCTTCCGGCTATATCCCGAAGCTTTGATTAAATATTATGCACAAAAGATGGTAATATTATCCAGGTTTATGGTAACATGTAATAACTGCACTGTATTTTAACTCCAATTGTACATCTGGTTATTCCAAGTTCCAAGTTCCGTATATACGATACTGAATTTTGCGAACATCTATGAAGCCCTTCGTGAAACGCACCTACAGACGGCGTTCTGATGATAATAGAATACGGTGGCTTTCATTTCTTTTTCTTTTTTCGGTCAACCCAGTAAGCAATGTATCAACGTGTATTTGTATAGATATAATCTTGTTCACACAATTCGGTATTCTTTTATCGTATACAGTATATACAGTATTTAGGCATATACGGCCATAATTTAGAAGCGACACGGGTATGCACTATATAAGTCCCCTTGATCCCCGAAATAACCAACTCCACATTGTAATACACCATTCAATATGCTGTTTCCATTAATTGCAGTTTTCCTGACTATTTTCAACCTCATTTGGGCACAAGAAGATTACACTTCGTACCAGTTAGTTGTAGAGGATGCATCTGGCACCTTCAATGGCCAAACTCTGGCATTTTCATCACCTGGATTTAAACCAGGACAGGACTACACTGGCCTGTATGCTATGGCTCTTGAGGATCCGGACATGGTTCCTTTGGAGTTTAGAAAGTACGCGAACGATACCGATCATATGTATGCCTATTCTCAATCAGACGAAAAAAACATCTATTTGCTAGCAGTAAACCTGTTCCCAGATTTTGGAAATGGCTATAGCCTCCAGGGCACACCTCACAACATTGCAGCCAGGATGATCGAAGTAGGCAATGGCGGCTTTCTGACTCATGATGAAGAAAAAAATCCATCGTGGTTTATCGCAGAAGAGAAAGATGATAACGGTTACGGGCATCTCATAGCAGTGACTGCTTGGGACAAAGGGGATGAAAAAGTGGAAGGAGCAATTGAAGTTAAAATTAGAGCGACAGAAATATTGTCAAATAGTTTTATTTAAATTTAAGGTGTTATTGTTCTGTTCCAGCCGGCAGTGGTTGAGCCCCACCGCCGCTCTTTGTACGAACCCGGAATTACGATTGTTTTCCTAGCAAGGTGGGTACGGGTGAATATAGAGTGACCTTTTCGAAATTTTTTGGGGTTGCTGGGCATTAGTAACCAATTCCTGTTCAGTGGATGTCATCTAAATGTCCCCAGGTGTGGTATGCAAAGCACCGTATTTGAAATATTATGCACATCCATATTCCGTTAGTATGCATTTCAATAAGACTTATTTTCAATTGTTAAAATACGTCCCCATATGTTAAGTACATACTTACTAGTAGGATATTAAATGAGCAGTTTATCCTATTCGAATACTTGCTCACGTCCATATTCCGTATTCATGGTTCTGATATTATACGGTGGATTGTTGTAATGAATCATGTCTTGTGATAAAAGAAACAGACTATCTAAGGGACATGAATCCTCCACATGCCACCAATATCAACTATCAACTATCTGAAATGCACGTTCCAACATTCATTCTATCGGCACTTTTCAACTTTGTTTCGGACGAGATTATCCGGTACCAGATGAAGGTAGAGGATCCTTCTGGTACTTTCGATAACCAATTGCTGGCATTCTCTGCACAAGATTATCCAAATGGCAAAATTGAACAATTCTACGGACTTTATAGTATGGAGCCGAGCGACCCAGATTTCATCGAGGTAACATTCCTCAAGGACACCGAAGAGCCTGAATACTTCTAAATTGACATGTCAGGCGATGATACAGTCTATAAAGCATGGATGGCCCATTCACCTGAAAACTTTGACCCATTTGCTCATAGTTTTATGCCGCATATACGAATAACGTTAGACCGTCGGCACAGGAAGTGAGTGAGGAAGGTTATCTAGCTCGAATATATTTCCCGAGTGATCTGTGGCACGTGACCAAATACAAAGAAGATCATTACAACTTTGGGCATTTCATTGTGAAAATGGATTCAGAAGAACCAACTGAACGAGTTGCTCCAATCAAAATTAGAGCAATTAGGCTATAGTTAAATAAATCAAAAGGGTCACAGATTACTATGGAGCGGCACGGCTCACAATTTATCCAGGGTCCCAAGAAAAAAACTTCGTGCTATGGCCCTCAACATTCCGTCAGTAATGGTCTTCTATTTTTAAAAAAAGAAGCAAAAAGCAGTGCAATTTACAGCATCAAACGCCGTAGTCCAGTGATTTCCCATCCTCCTTTCGCAGAGTCGAATTTGCATCCAATCAATCTTTGGCCAGTCACAGGGCATCTGCCTCCCTTATCCTCTATCTGCTGTTCAAGATACCGGTAGATGCAAGGGTAGCAGAATACTACACCGGTTTCTATAACAGTTGGGTTTGTAATTGGGTTTTTACACAGAGGACAGACCTCAGTGCTTCTATACTCTGACAATCCCTTAGTGTCCGGAAGCGGTAAATTTCCTTCCTCATCAGCTGCATTGGATCTTGTAGGTTTGGACATTTGATTGGCAAAGTCACTGGAATACCACCATTCCAAGAACTTGAGCAGAAACATGGACGTCGGTAATGTGTAACTGAGAGTAGATAATGCAATATTTTTAATGCCCGAGGGCGTGGAAAGCTTCGTTATCAGAGGAACATCTTCTTCACTTTCTGATGTAGGCGGCTCATTTCGCCGGTAATCATTTTGGTTCAATCGTGAATATTGGAAACCCACAATCATGTCTACTGGGGAAGTTGCCGTGGTCTTCTGGAACAAGAAACCCAAGTAGAATGCTAAACAGATCAAACTCTGAGCAGAGTTAATCAAAGGATATATCTTCAAGATGAATCTGTCTAACTGCCACTGCAGTAGTTTTAACGCTCCATCATCCTTATCGGGTCTGTCCGCCTCAATTGATCTAAATGCATAACGACCTTTCAACATCTCATACCTTGCATCAAGCTTTTCCTTTAAGTATGGTAAGCCTATGGTGAATAGTAGGGACACAATGACTTGCTTCTTGGTTAAACGACGTTGCTCATCAAACAAATGTGGCACGTTTTGCCTTGATTGCAACCCAGGCGTAGTCAACACTCTAGCCCGCTTTAACCCGTAGAATTTCTCCGTAAAACTGCTGTTCCACTTCGACAGATGGTAGTATTCCACGGCACCCATGGCCACAGCATAGATTTCATCGAATCTGTTAGCAAGTTTAAGCAAGTACTGTGGATGACGCTGGGCATAGAAGGTGATGATGTACCGCAGCGACGGCGATATTAAATCCTGTAACTGATGTGCACTGAGCAACTCGAACAAAGTAGGCACATCAGGGTCGAGAGCCGACGCATTCAAGGACGAAAAATAGTCCATAATGCTCTATAGAATGCTGAAAAATCTGGAGTTGGAAAGTGAGTCTTGAAAGATGTCGGCAGCTACCTCGGTAGTTGGGACCCCACGAGCGAGAACTGTCACGTGCCACGACGCTTGAGGAGGGTTACGCTTTCGGTGATCTTATTTTTAAAAACTAGTCCTCCCGGTGCTGTTCTTCTACCGCTTTTTGCTTCTTTTTCTGGAAAAAGAAGACAGTACTCCTCCCCGGTGGTGTCCTTCTTTTTCCATAAAAAGAAGCAAAAACAGTGGAAGCGGCCGGTGCGGCTCAGGAGGTTTTATGTAATATTCCACTATGTGCTTACGGAAGGTTGTGCTAACGCTAATGACCTCGAAAGCCGTGATGTTGACGCATATTCATGGCAAAGCTCGAGTCAGGGATGATGTCTGCATGATGAGACACTCCAGCGATCCCACTGCTCGACTTGGACTCCTTGTCGGCATAAATATTTACGTTTCGTTTAGTTTGAACATCTACTCCAATTTGCGTACCCTTAGTAACTGCCGCCATTAGTCCTGTAGACAGAACGTTCAGCTCTTGCTGATCTAACAACTTCTGTAAATTCTCATCTTGGGCCTGCGACAGTCGCGACATGAATGCATTAATTTGTCGTAACACTGGGTAATTGGGCTCCACCTCACCTGCTCTAACAGCGCGAATATAGTCTCTCACAACCTTCAATCGAGCATAAAACATGAATATAGCATTGTTTTCCGTCTGTAAATGACTATCAAGATGCTGACCGCTGGTTGATTGAGCCCCTTTCACGATGTCGTCTACGCCAATTCGTTCGGCGTCTCCAGTCTCCACTCGAATAGGGATTTCTGCAAATTCCGTTTCTTTGTCTCTAAACACCAGTTCGAATGCTTTCAACGGTAGTTGTGTGGTGTTTGCTGTTGCCAAGGGGTTGAACGTTAGCATCAACGCCAGATCAAGGTCGTCTTGGAACTGCATCTGCTCGTGTAGTGCCAGTGACCTTTCATCAGGGTGCAGGGTCTCACAGTCCGGGCGAATATGATACCATCCAATGGCATCCTGTGACGGAAATGTTGTTTTGTCTAGCAATGCGATGCGATATGAGTTAGCTGCCTAGCTGCCTTTGCACTTCTTCACCTGGTTCTACTTACATAGGTCGATTCGTTTGCGAAGGAAGGTCTGGTCGATCTTTTCTCCATCGAATTCTATTTCAAATGCATTTTCAACCGCCACATCACGTTCTGTCCGAGTACCAAACAGGATTCCAATGTCTATAGGAGCACAACGGCCCAAGTGTTAGATTAGTTCTTTCGATGTGGCAATGGCTTACTGTTTGTGGAACCCGTCAACTTGGCACGCGTGAAATAATCACTCATGTTCAGCAATGGCAATGGGTGTAAAATAAACCCCAATTGCGATGTGCCCTCACCAGCTAGTTGTTGTGGAGCGGACGCCATGACGTTTAGTTGTGATGCAATGCTGGCAGTTGGTGATAACGGTTGGAGGTGAGGTTTGATCGGGGAAAATGCCGCCAGCGGCGGGCCAGGGCTGGGCTGGGTCACGCCGAAGAGGTCCAGCCTTGTGCTTGGATGAAGGTGTCAACGAGCTAGGACTGTGATTTACGCAGAGGGGTGCCGAGTTTCTTATGTCGCACTGGTGAAAACGCATGTTCATCTACACTCTTTTGCTTCTTTTCTAAAAATCCTTCGAAATGTCTTCTTTTTCCAGAAAAAGAAGCAAAAAGCAGTCGAAGCCAGCGAACGTGACCAGCACGTGACCGATAAGGGTAAGGGGGGAGGTGTAAATTGATGTTCCGTAGCCCTTCAGCGAGAAAAGTGGACACCACTAGAATCATTGTCGCCTGTTAGTTCCATTGCCAGTGTTTCAGGTAGTACAGGGGCCTTACTCGGGAACATGGCCTCTCAATCAGCTAGGACTGTGATATACGCCGATAGGCGTAAATTTCATACCGCCTTGGGGGTAGTTGTTTTGGGGTCTAAAAGACAGGTAACGACGTATGATATGAAATAGCTATTATCATATATCGATTCTAGGAGGTCAATTGTGTATATTTCTCTTGTATTAGAAGTGTATTGAAAGATAGTTCTGGTGTTTTCAAGAGAAGACCATCACCACCGAAAGCGTGATTTGCACGTGACGCAATTCTGAGCCGCAGGCACTGTTTTTGCTTCTTTTTTAAAAAAGAACACCACTGGTTGGAGTAATGTCTTCTTTTTCCAGAAAAAGAAGCAAAAAGCGGTAGATACACGGTAAACTCCCGTAAATACAAGTTCCTATATAAACACCAGAATATAATATAATACCCAGACTGCAGAGACCTAACTACAGATAAAGAATAAATAACACAATTAACGAATTATGGCACGATCAAAGTCTGATCGAGGATCCAGATAACCCCGTTCTCAACTGGAATAGCCTCAGTGACCTTGATTGCATCACCAGCCTCAGTTCGAATGATCAGATGGTCGTCATTGGCGTCCACCAACAGGCCGACGTCCGTTTCGGTTCGAAGACTGAACCGATGTTTCCCACCGATGATTGCGCTTTCTTCGATTTCACCAAAATGGAGATGGCTTAGCAAGAACCATAGAATGTTCTTTCGCATGATTCGTTCCTTTTCGGGCTCGGGAATTGACGAGTCAATCTCCTCTGGGAACTCCCATGGCTTTTTATGTAGCATGGCCATGGCACTATCAGAAGGTGCCATCACCACAGTGAATGCTCTTTTACTATTGAATCTTGATTCCATTGATTCGTAATCCCTTGCATATCCGGCAAAAATACTAACATCCGGATTAACCTGTAGTTCCGTTCGCAACAAGGCTTTGCCTTTCTTTGGTCCATCATCTGTGGCAATATCCTCCTCTTTGACCTCTCCACTACCTGGAACATGTGGAGGACTGACGTCGTACTCCTTTAGTACATCCTGCTGGTGGGTATCTGGGTTTTGAATATGGAAAAGCGGCTCTCCATTCTCATCATGGCTAGGTCGGTTCTTCCATTCTTCGTCCCACACGCCGCCTCGTTTGTGAATCTCTCCCGTAACCTTGAACCTCTGACCGGGTGTGACCACGTTTCTACCGTCTACCATAGTGCTTGATGTGAGCAGACCGAACAGTAACAGCTTTAGTTGCATTGTGTGATTGTGAATGTTGTAATGTCGAAAGGTTTGCCGTTTGTGCCTCACAGGACCCGAGTGGTGTGGTGTGTGCCGCCCCAGCCCGCGCCGCCCCAGCGCTCACGTGCCGCACTGGACGGACACTGCCACTGTTTTTGCTTCTTTTTTAAAAAAGAAGAAAGCCAGCTCCAGACGCAATGCTACTGTTTTTGTTTCTTTTTAAAAAGAGAAGAAGGTCACCCCTCGAATAATGTTCTTCTTTTTTAGAACAGAAGCAAAACAGTAGTGCAGCCGGGTAAGTCACGTGTGTGTCGGGCGGGGCACACGTGCGCAAAGCGGAGTCAACGCTGCCACGAAAAAGTGCCGGGACGGCTGGCTGCCTGCGCGCGACACAATCAGAGTTTCGTTCCCTTCTTGCTAGTGAACATGATAGTAGTGAGAGCTGTATACTAAAAAATTTGTACGTTTTATACGACATCTCATATCATCAAACTGACGACATCATCATCTCAGTGACCCACCCACCCCCAACACTCGCTAGTCTGTAATATAAAATTCTATCCGATGGATCATTAGACAGAGGCTCCATTCATTTTTTACAGTTTATTTTCAAAGCATTATGGATCAACAGAAGCTCGCCTTGAGACTTCAACAGGGACTGGGATTCCCCGAGTTTCAGTCATACAACAATGGTAACGGAACTGATAACCAACAACCAGATCAATCGCTACCTCCGTCTACAACTGGTCCACAGTCGCTTCAAAATAGCTGGCATGGTGGTGATAACACTGCTGCAACTTCGACGGCTAGTCTTTTTGACAGTCCTCCGCCTATGGGGCTTCCTCAACATCAACAGCAGCAGCCGCAGCAGCATCAGCCTGGGGGTCCTCCAGGAGGACCTCCACAACCTTCCGGTCCTCAATCAAATGTAAATACTGCTGGTTCAGGTTTCAATGGGACTACTCAACCGCTTTGGTCGCTATATCCTGCATCAACTGGTCCAACTACAAACTCCATCAATGATCAATACCCTACACAAGTCCATCAGATACCGGAAAATAGAAATGACCCTACTCAACCCCCAGATTTTGCGTCTCAATCATTTGCTAGTGAAAGCCAGCAGCAGAGACACAACTTGATCCAACAACAACACCAACAGCATCATGGACCTCAGCAACAGCATCAACTACAGCAGCAACAGCAACAACAACAACAACAACAACAACAACAACAACAACAACAACAACAACAACAACAGCAGCAGCAGCAGCAGCAAAGAGTATACTATGCCGATTTTTACTCTATTCATAACCAAAATCACCTGCAGAACCAGAACCATAGAAGCCCACGAGGCTATTATACGACAGCAACCTCCCATCACCAGTCTCATGCCCACACTCCCGAAGTAGAAGATCACTGGGCACAAGTCCGTGCCAAGTATAAGGCAAAAAGCTCAATACCATTAGACCTTTCGCATTCAAACTACGGCCAACAGTGTATATCAGCTGCTCAATCTAGCCGGTTACCACCATTTTCGTTACATACTCAAGAATATGACTTGTTGCGTTCATACCTCCCGTATATGCATGTCACTACATATCTCAACATTCGTAACGGAATTCTGCGGTTGTGGTTATCCAACCCAATGGTAAATGTCACAATGGCAGAAGCGGCGGGCTGCGTTCGTGAGGAGAGATTTTATGGTCTGGCAGAGGTCGCCTTTCATTTTTTGGTACGACATGGTTATATTAACTATGGTTGTGTAGATAACTATATTCCAGAGGTCCATTCGACCATCCCAGATGAAGAGAAGAAACCTAGGCTCACGGTTGTGGTGATTGGTGCCGGTATTGCGGGTCTAGGGGCTGCTAGACAGCTTGATGCATTGTTGAAAAGGTATTCACATTACTTTGCGGAATATGAAGATATACCAAGAATTATAGTTTTAGAAGGCAGAAGACGAATTGGAGGACGTATTTATTCGGCACCTTTAAAGACTGATCATGAATGTATGGTTGATATGGGTGCACAAATGATCATGGGATTTGGCAAAGGGAATCCTCTAGCTGTGTTGGTACGACGACAGCTGGGGCTTCCTGTCGTTCCAATAGAACCGTATTCGGGAGTATATGATGGTAAAACAGGCAAGCAAATTGACTCACAACGAGAGGAAAGGGTCGATAAACTGTTTGATCATGTGCTCAAGCGAATGACCGAGTTCAAGAACGAAATGCCAAGTCCTAATACCGCTAATGGCGACGAGGTGCTAATGAGAGCTGCCAAGGACCCAACTACCACTAGAGATGACGAGTTTGAGATGCAGACTATAGCCAAATTAGAGGAAAACGGTGATCTGCCAAAGCCGTATGATAATCCCGGCAAATTTGTAGATCAAAAGATAGACGGAGAGACCAAAGAAGAGGCTAAATTTTTGTCAAGCACTGGCATGAAGCTCAAAGGGTCTTGCAAACAGATTCACATTGTGCCAGAGCCACAAGGTGAAATGTATCCAAGCTTGGGTGAAACGATTGATGGCATGATGCAGCAATTGTCGCAAATGGCGGAGCTTACTGAGGAAGATGTAAGACTATTCAACTGGCACTATGCCAATTTGGAATACAGCTGTTGTTCCAACTTGGACAGCCTCAGTCTTGGGAGCTGGAATCAAGATGAAGGTAATGAATTTGCGGGACGACATTCCATGATTCAAACCGGCTACCAATCGCTGGCTAGAGGTCTTTATATCTATCCAGAAAAGCTGGATGTACGATTCAAGACCAGTGTCAAGGTCGTAGAGTATGACCAAGAGCAGGCTGACGTGTTCTTGGAGAATGGCGAAAAGATCAGTGCAGACAGAGTGCTCTGTACTCTGCCACTGGGTGTGTTGAAGGACAGAACAGTTCAGTTTATTCCTGATCTCCCTCAATGGAAGACGGACAGCATTGAACGGCTGGGTTTTGGTGTAATGAACAAGGTATGTTTCCTATGTTATTAAATGAAGTGCAACGATGAACTAACTCTTATTTCTTACTATTTAGGTGTGTTTGGTGTTTTCCCAAGCGTTTTGGGATCCAAATAAAGACATAGTCTGCATTGCTCGAGACAATAAGGGAAATCCTTTCGACCAGGAGAGCTATAAATCCACCCGAGGGTTGTTCTACATGTTTTGGAACTGTTCGAAACAGGTTGGAAAACCCTGTCTTATGGGCTTAGTCACCGGAGATGCTGCAGTAGAACTGGCAAATGAATCTGATGAAACCATTGTGGACGGAGCATGCCAGGCGCTACAAAGCGTGTTCCACTGTAAATTCAAAATCCAAGAAAGTATCGTAACTCGATGGCAAATCGATCCGTTCAGTAGAGGTTCCTACTCTTATATTGGGTTGGAGGCTACTGGTGCGGACTATGACTTGATGGCCAGACCAATTGGGCGGTCGTTGTTCTTTGCGGGAGAGGCAACTTGCCGAGCAAGACCAGGTACCGTTCATGGAGCTTATATTTCTGGGTTACGTGGAGCCAAGGAGATTTTGACTAGTTTAATTGGAGATGTCCATGTGCCACATCCTTTGATTCCTTCCAAGGATCACTCAAGGATGCACAGTTCAAGTGCTCCTCCGGGATCTTCGAAATATCCGGCTGTCAGGAGTAGCATGACGTCTCCTGCCCCTCCAGATGGCATGAATAATCTTGTTCGACCGCCAATTGTGAGGCAGATTTCAAACCCTCACAATGTGACCAGTAATACCACTGAATCAGAACCCCCACAAACCGTAGTATCTTCGTCTTCTTCATCTAGTTTGAAACGACGAAATTCGAATGCAGATCTAAGTGAAGCAGAACAACGATTGAAACAACTGCGAGAACAGCGTATTACCGATGACAATGAACGAATGCGATCTGAAATGAATAAAGAGCTGGGTGACCGGCCTGTCAAACCAGATCGATCAGGGGCCAATCCGTTCTTGATTTTCCAAAAGGATTTCTGGGAAATATGTCGTAGGGACACTGATGAGTCTAAACGTCAACAGACTGGAGATCCTAATGCCAAAGCCGCACGAAATGAGGTTCGAGCCGCACTAGGAAAGATGTGGCGAGAGCTGCCAGAAGCAAAAAAGAAGCCATACTTGGAGGCTACAAAAGAGATTAAAGCGACTAATAATCGAAAACTGGAAGAATACCAGAAGCGGGTCAGGGTTTACGATGCGGATGCAGACGATTTCAGACGTCGATGGAAGGAAGAGAATGCCAGTCCGCCGAGTGAAGAAGAACAGCAATTACAACAATTGGTTCAGCAAGAACATCAAAAACAGCGAATGAACAATAAGCATTACCATCATCATAATAAGAAACAGCATTACTAGTATAGTCATTGTATATAAAGACTCTTTCCTTAATAATAATCTTGTTATTGTTTATACAGAATCTATATGATCTGTGCCATGTTCGGGAGATGTCTTCTTTTTCCAGAAGAAGCAAAAAGCGGTAGAATATCGCCGCAGGCACTGTTTTTGCTTCTTTTTTAAAAAAGAAGAACGTACCTCTAGGATCATGTCTTCTTTTTCCAGAAAAAGAAGCAAAAAGCGGTCAATTGGGCCCCAGTGTCTACTGTTTTTGCTTCTTTTTGGAAAAAGAAGAAAGCCTCTTTCTTTAACAATCATTATTATTGCAGACATAACTTACTTAACTACTGCTTATAGTTCGTCGTCGTCATCGTCGTAATCATAATCACTGCCGGAATCAGACCCGTCGTCTTCCCATGCTACATAATCGTCTTCCACAAACTTGTTGGCTTGATTTAGGATCATAGGATCGAATGGGAAATAGCCCTCCAGTGCGACAAACTCCACAGGTTTGGCACCCAGGAACCCTGTTATACTGGAAATTGACGAATTCCTGGAAGATGACGAGAATCCTGTTCCCTTTCGGTTCTGGTCAATCTTGGTGTGACAGTACGCAGCATCTTGCTGACGAGCAACATGAGCAAACATGGCTACCACCGTATTCTTACAGTACTTCAGCGGGTTGAACTTTGTGAAAATCATACGACTAAACAGCTTATCCAATCCGAATTCCCAAGTGTTATCTTCATCTGGCTTTCGCAACAATGGGTGTCTGAAGCAAAATATGTAAAACAGAGCTTGAGAAGCACTATAGAACATTCGGAATCGCCCCATTGATCCACTGCTAGAATCAACTTCGTTCTCTCGTTGGTCAACATAAGACTGAAGCCAATTCCGTAGAGTGCACACTACCATCAGGATTTGCTGCCGTGAGAGACCTTTTGCTCTGGCAGTGAACGACGAGACGTATTGCATTGCCTTTTGTCGACGTTCGATATTTTCCCGAGACTCCAATGCAGTTCGAATCATAGACACCAGGAACGTATCCAGCAGTCTAGGATGGGAATGACAGATTTTAAATAACAAAAACTGCACCGATCTGGTTCGATGAGTAGGGAGAACATACTGCTTGAAAAGATCCAGCAGCATGTAGAACATTGGAACTGCTTGTTCAGTTTCAATCGTTTCATAAGTGAATTTGGCCTGCAAATGATTCAACAAATGGGTCATGATCATGTCCAACTTTTGCCGAACAGCAGCCAGGTTCTTGGTTTCGTCTGGTTGCAGCTCATACTCTGAGACCTCTTCACCCAGATCTTCATCACTTTCATCGTCACTGTCATCATCGCTCTCATCGTCGTCACTTTCGTAATCTTTTTGGATATTTTTAGTTTCTTCCCGTTCATCATCATCGTCATCGTCGTCATCGGAAGGTTCATCTTCTGAATCAGACTCTTCATCATCATCATCATCATCCTCATCGTCGTATTCATCCATCTCCTCATCCAGTTCGACATCAAGTTGAACTGTTTTTTCAAGAATCAACGCCCATACGCCTCGCTGAAGCTCAGGACAATATTCGGCAGCAGCCAGAAGATTCTTGATATACCTCAGAATCCTCTTTGCCGAGTCACTTTTGTGAGGAAAGTTGGCCACAAAGATTTGCTGGATAGTATTGGATGCTGTGGGTACTAACAGGAAGATTTGCTCTAGTACCTGATGATGGGGTTTGGTATCTTTGGAGATGAAATCCGCAACAATCTTGGTTGCTACTTCATTCCACCATTTAGGATTACAAGACACAAGCACCATCAGGAATCTAACATAAGTGGAAATAAATGCAGAATCACGGTTAGACCATTTGAGCTTGAGCAAAGTTGAAATCATTCCTGTACATTTATGTGAATCCAGCTTTGTGAGGACGTTTGTGATGGCCTGGATAACCAGACGCACTTGGCCACTACTTAGAGCTTCGTTCGAAGTCTTTGGTAATGCCAATCGTGATGCTAATAAATTAAAAGGTTCAGGGTCGTCATTTTCAAGTTGGTTCAATGCATCCTGCACATTAGCCTTGATTAACGATTCCTCAAACAAATCATTATCTTCTGGCAATGCTATTGTAACCTTTTGCTGTTTCTTCGCTATCGAGTCGCCATTACCATCATAATCTTCACGTTTGCGTTTCAAACTAGATTTTGGTATCGTCATTGTCTCCACCATTGCCGTAGGCATGTTTGGAACTGTGTTTCTTAAAAAAATATGCAACAAGAGAAAAATACTACTAAAGACTGTCCTTCTTAAAAGACAACAATCTTTCTTGACTCTTTAATAAATAATATTAAATATATATGGGGGTTTTATCCACGAAGGCTGGTGTGGATATGCTAAGAGGAGCTATGCAACAGACAAAAAAAAGCGGGAATTATGACTTCCGCACAAAAACTAATCACACAATCAATAACCAATTCTATCACGAATTAATGGTTCTAGTTCGCTTGATTTTTTTTGTTTCTTCAAATTCAAATGTTGAAAGTAAGTGTAAGAAAAGGGAAAGAAATCGAGACAAAAAATTTTGGAACAAAAAAAAAAAATTTCATGCGATTGCGCTCGCGTGCTCCGACCCGACGCTTAGGTAATACGTGCGGCTGTGATGACACACTGCATGTCATAACGCGTCTTGTCTCATCATTTCGAGTCATTAGAACGTCTGGGGTTGACGTCTTCTTTTTTTATAAAAAAGAAGCAAACAGTAGACGTAGGGGTGAGTGCAGTGAAAGTAGTATAAGTGTGTAGCTCAGTTGAATATGTATCTATGTACTTGAAGGCTAAATAGCTATTGAATAATGAATCGAAGAACTGAAGTTGTAAGTAGACAATGCAAAAGGAATTAAGAAATAGACCCCATTGATGTAAGCCAGACACCGTGCGGCAAATCAGCAATCAAGCTGGAATAGAAGCAAAAACTGTATCAAGAAGCGAATGTGAAAAATAATAGAAGAATCGAATAATAAATAGTTGTAGAATAAAAATAATGAATGAAGAATGCAATAATGCAAATGCAGTGAATAATAGCGTTGCAGAAAGGAATGAAAAGTAAATGCAGAATTTGTAGTGAAGAATGAAAAGGATAGTGACGTTAATTATGCATAGAATAGTGCAGCTATCGTGAGAATTGAAATTGAAAATTGAAATGTTTAAAGAATAGAAAGTATTGAAGTGTTTGAAAGAATCGAAATGTGTAAGGTTTATAGCTAGTGCTTCAGGAACATAAATTCAACTGTGCCCTTGCATGCATAGTACTCGTGCTAAGCACAATGCTGCCATGTAATCAGCGCGTCCCATCAAGGGAAGACTTCACTAGTGACCAAGAGACTCTTAGGATACAGGCTTTATCCTAAAGATCCTGATGATGTAGAACCAGCAAAATACATGGGCAAACCATCCTCTATTTATACACGATACAGAGTGTTTATTTTTATCCCTTTTGTCTATCAAACCAGTTGATCGGTAACTGTGGGATCTAAAATCATGCATAGGCTGGTGACGATCGCAGATGCAGATCGATTTCGCGATAAAGCCACCAACGAGCACTGTAAGTTAGATCGTGATTTATTGCGGTAGCGACCGATTGTTCTATTTTGGCAGCACATCAACACAGCTCTGCGATAATTATACTACAACATCGTCGAGAACAAATAACAAATGTCGAACACAACCCCTGAATTAATACTCAAGATGCTTGTAAGCTTACATGCTTGCTCGAAATTTGAAAAAAATAAAAATCTACCAAGCATCTTTATAAGCCTCGCTACCGTGTTTCCGGGATCATGCAGTAGATTAATCCGACTGTATGGAACGGTCCACCCCAGCTATCCAGTCGTATAGGTATCTACTATTCCGGCGCGAATCATTAACCATAAGTGATTCTGTACCCAATCTACGGCTTTTGCTCCTTCTAAAAGAAGCTAATGCCCCTGTAGTTCTATGAGTGATGTAATACGCCATAGCTGCATGGGTGTCTGCTCTTGCAGAAGTGCCTTCTTTTTTTTGGAAAAAAGAAGCAAAAAAAACACTAGGCTGGAGGTGGGTGACGGGGTTGGTTTACTACATAGCTACATAGTATAGAACTAGAACATGGATGGCGCAGGAGCAGATGCTGGTGGTGGTCCAGTGGTTGTCGTAACCAATGTAGCAGCATGGGTCACTGCTAGTACCATTCCTCCAATAATAACAATTACAGACATGATTTCAGTTTCTGGGCTCCAAATTGACAATCCGAGCACCCCAATAATCAATATAACGAACGATGGATTGAAATCCAGTGGACCACTCACTGCAGGACTTGCACTTGGTCCAAGTAGAGAGGGAGCAGGAGCTCCACCAGGTGGAGCTGAACTTAATGGATTGGTATTTGGACGAAGTTGAGAAGAAGAATTTGCAGGCATTCCACCCACACGAGGAGCAGTAGCACCAGCAGCAGCATTATTTCGAAACAAATATACCGGTTTTGGTTGAGGTAGAACAAGCTTTCGTTTAATGGTAAATAACCTTTTTAGCTCTGCCATGTTCTGTTTGTAAACAGAATTTTGAGGGAAGAATGGCATTTTGTAAGAATTGCAATTCAATTGTGCATAGTATAATGTCTAATGGTCACTATTTACAACAAGGTGGACCTGCATACGATAATATACTTTCCGAATGACTCTTTGAACTGAACTAGAACTCTTGTTTGTTTTCTGGAACAATGGTATTTAGTTTGGCAATATATCGCAATTTGAATCAAATAGAGGGGCACTGAACTTAAAAAAAAAGTTCCGAGACACCGAACTATTTCCCTATCCATGCAGGGTTCTTGACAGCTCTTATCTTATTGATTAATTGTAGTATTATTTTACCAATCGATAATAATTAACTGTTATAACATTCCTTATTAGCGGTAAAGCGATAGTTTCTAGAATATCGAACTTTTCCGATGCATAGAACATGGTCCAAGGGTGCCCTTGTACAACATAACAAAGGGCACAGGTCTTGGAAAGGGAACGTTTGTACACCAAGAATTGCACTAGTTCCATACACATGGTAACGGCTTGTCTCTTATTTGCAATATTGTGGAACTTTCACACAAATAGGGCCCTTTGTGAAGTCGGATCGCAATAGCGGGGTGGTTATAATACTGAGCGCCGCACGCGGCGGCGACAGCGGCCGGTATTTGTGCTTCCGGCCAATAATTCGCCCTTTCACCAATGTATAGTGTGCTTCTTTTTTTTTTTTTTTACAAATTCTCGTGCGGCTCACACACCCAACAATTGAGTATATGCAGACCCCATCGACGACTCAAACGCAAACCCCATCTGTTGCCTAACCCACTGATCCAGTTGAATGCGGAACTCTGATGCTAAACCCTACATTTGGATTGCGGAACCAAGCATCCGTCACGGCACCCCACTTTTATTTTTATTGTTGGAACCCAACTGCATTGTCTCACATGCATCATCATCGGCGCCTCAGGCTTTTGGTGACCCCAACAACCCAAGCCAACAGAACGCTACTCAGCATACTCGTGGATCTAACCGTAGGTAGATAGTTAATATACCCCACGCACAGGTCTGTGCCTTTTTTCTCTTGGTGCTGTAGATCGTCATCATCAGTCACCCAATATCGCCGTCTGTTGCCGCCGATTTGACCTGATTTGGCTAGACGCTACCTCTCCTCCCCGTTCCATCCGCCGTCTATATTCTTTCTACCTTACTCTATCTACCTTGAAGACTCTAAACTAAACCTACAAAACTTACACATATATACTATATACCCTGTTGAGCGCAGTTTAGTTTGGCGCTTTGGTGGTTGCTGATAGTAGTGTTGTTGTAAATAAGCGATCGTTATCGGCGGATTTGCCTCGGCGGTAGTAGTATTATTAGCTCATTTTTTTTTTTCCCTCGTGAGGAACATCACAATCTAAACAAACGACAACGGAACGATTTCGTGTGCAATATACCAAAAAAATAAACTGCCATGCAATACGTTGGTAGAGCCATAGGGTCAGTATCAAAAACATGGAATTCCATCAACCCTGCAACGTTATCAGGAGCTATTGATGTGATTGTTGTAGAACAGCAGAACGGTATGTGTGGATGTGTGTCTAAAACTAAAGCTAACAAACAACAACATAGGTGATCTATCCTGTTCTCCGTTTCATGTAAGATTTGGTAAATTCTCTCTATTACGTCCGTCTCAGAAAAAGGTCGACTTTATTGTAAATGGCGAAAAGACAGATTTGCCAATGAAACTGGGTGAAGGAGGTGAAGCATTTTTTGTATTCGAGACCGAAAACAAAGTACCAAAAGACTTATTAACATCACCAGTGATTTCTCCAGTTTCGTCTCCAGAAAATTCTCCGGGTACTCCTGTGAATACTTCGCCTCAACTGCAGGAGCCAGAGTTTCTGGACCTCAGCCGAAGCAGATCAGAGTCTCCGGAGCCTCCAATGTATCATGAAAAACAAGAATGGAACAACAGTTCCCCGACTCTGATAGACAGATCATCGAGCCCACCAGGTTCGTTGACAAGAGATCAGGCGGTCGACAGAGTTCGACACATTACTAGACGATTAATAGATGTAAATATCCCATCCAAGGTGACTGACAACGGCGACATTGTGCTTGACATGACCGGGTACAAGTCTAGCGACGCAGAATTTAAACAAAGCGAAGAGGCTGTCCGGAAGATCTTGGCAGAAGAATTTGGAGAGCAAATACATGATAATCTCGGCCATGATGACGAGGGTAACTTGCGGATTTTTTCTAGAGAAGACACTGGATATGCCAGTGACGAAGCACTAGCACCGGCTTCACCAACATCTTCGTCTCCTGGATTGGAAGAGAACGAAGATGAAGGTGGCAACGCCAGCAGTTATCATGCTAAAACGCTGAGATTAACATCCGATCAACTCAAATCTTTGCATTTGCACTCGGGAGCTAACGAGATACAATTTAGTGTCAACGGAGGCAGAGCCATATGCACATCAAGAATGTTCTATTGGAAATATGATCAGCCTATTGTAATCTCAGATATTGACGGCACTATCACCAAGTCTGATGCGCTGGGCCATGTATTAACCATGCTTGGACGAGATTGGACTCACGTGGGTGTAGGCAAGCTGTTTTCGGATATTTCCAACAACGGCTATAACATTATGTATCTTACTGCACGATCTGTCGGACAGGCGGATTCTACCAGATATTATCTGAAAGGGGTGGACCAAAATGGGTTCAAGTTGCCTGACGGGCCGGTGATATTATCTCCAGACCGTACAATGGCAGCGTTGCGAAGAGAGGTCATCATGAGAAAGCCTGAGGTTTTCAAAATGGCGTGTCTGCGAGATATCCAAAGTCTGTATTCTGATAGAACGGATGGGACTCCATTCTATGCAGGGTTTGGGAATCGAATTACCGACGCCTTGTCCTATCGATCTGTGGGAGTCCCGTCGTCGAAGATTTTCACAATCAATTCCAACTCTGATGTTCACATGGAATTGCTAGAACTTGCTGGTTACAAGAGTAGCTATATTCATATTGCTGATTTGGTAGATCATTTCTTCCCGCCTATTTTGGAGTCGAATAAAGTTGACGAGACCTATACCGACGTAAACTTCTGGAGAGAGCCAGTTCCTGATATCAGTGACCTGGAGTCTCTGAGTGGAGGAGACGATGATTCTGATTCGACTCCAGGGTCTCCTGCGCCGCCGACTAACGATCAGTTCACGAGAGGGCGATCGCCTACGAAGAAGTTTGTAGCTGAAGACTTTGATGACGAGGGAGAGGACGATGAGGACGAGGATGAGTATGGCTACGATGATGACTATGACGACGACTACGAAGATGAAGATGAGGAGGACTACGATGAAGAGGAAGAGGAGGAAGAAGAGACACTGGCAGACCCTAGGTTGTCCACTTTGTCCACTGCGCCCGGCCAACAGGCCTAAATTGCATTAATTAAAAACTTGTGTATTTATTTTGAATAGTAATCGATTACTACTACTGGTATTACCGCTTTTTGCTTCTTTCTCTGGAATTCCAAAGTGTTCTTCTTTTTAAAAAAGAAGCAAAAACAGTAGACCCTGCGATGCGGCTCGTGCGGCTCCAAATTTAACTGCCGCCACATCCACCGCCGCTGCCTCCATCTCCACCTCCACCACAACCGCCTCCACATGAACTGATCCCTCCACATCCCCCATGGCTGGCTCCACAATTCCCATTGCTGCATCCGGGAGAGCCGTCGGAAGCTATTCCATGCGTAGCAAACCCGCCTCCTCCTACACAATCGGCTGCATACCCACAGGCAGGAGCCACGGGGTATATGGCCGGTGTATAGGCCCACCACATGGTGTATGGAGGATACATAAGCAACATAGCGTCGACGTTGCGATCTCTGTCCGAATAGTATAGCGGACGGTGATCCGAGCTGATGCCAACAACGGGTAGCTGGCGATCCTTCTTCGTGGCCCGCTTGGCAGCTGACCTGAGGTTACCTTTGAGCTTTCCGTGAATACTTTTCCGGATATAAGGCGAACGAATGGCATTGTGGGCGCTGATATGTGGAGTTCGGCTAATGTCGCAGAGAGCATCGATTCTGACCTTATTCTGGAGTGCAGATCCCCCTAATTCCTGATAGAAAGATGTGACAGCCTTGGAATATCCCCCGAAGGTGGATCTGTTTGCCTCACGAATGGCTTCACAGTACCAGCACATGCATTCCGAATAGACCTCTCCATACAGCTTTTCGTACACCTTGCAGGTCCATTGGAAATGATTGGACAGCTTGGTTTCGTCAATCTTGTCATCGTGATTGATAAACCTCCTGCAAACTGTGCTGCAGTATCCAGCGTACCGATATGGATCCAATTGATGGGTGTGCCAGGCCAGGTCAATGTCCAGTGTGGGCACACATACACATTTAGGGTAATCCCTGATCATCCTAAAGAACCGTGTGTATTTCTTGGTAAGGTTCAATATCGTATCCATCAGTCCCTCGGAGTGGATCCAGCCAATATTGTGCATTTTCTCAACAAACGTGGATTGTCTTAACACTGCCGCAGCCAAGTCTAATGAGAATGGAGTATGGGTCTCCATATATCCCCTCATCATCAATCGTAAGTCAATTCTCTTTCTTCTGAACTCTTGCCGCTGATGGCGAGTTACCTTCGAGTTCAGCATGTGACCTTCAATAGCTACCCGAGCGTCTTCCATACTGTCGAATGGCGCCACTGATAACTGGCTATTCCATGCAAGAAGAGCAATTGGATACTGGCGAGGTCTACCTTGAGCATCATAAGTACCTAAGGCTCGTGGTTTGTTATTTGAGGTTGACCATCTTGGCTGGTTTTGCCTATCGCACAGTTTTCGTAACTCTTCATGAAGCTTGCGACATTTCAAGGTATGCGAAGTAGTAATTCCCTTACAATGGCTGCATCGAAGGCGGAATCTGGCTTCTCCATACCCCATGCCTGGTCTTTCATCGGGATGCAAGGCTTTACCATGTGGAATCACCCAGGGTACATCGCTTGGCACACCACAGCTAGTACACCTCACTTCCTTGGTAGGAGGATCTTCTAGCAGGTCCCATTGACATTGACCATTAATTGCCTTTGCAAAGTTTTCTTTGGCTGTTTGCCCAGGGTCGTAGTAAAACCCACCGTCCTCTTCGCTCGTAATAGCAAGTTCTACAGCAGCCCATGGAAAATCACACTTGTAGAGTGAATCCAATGCATACACAGCAGCATCCTCGGCGTAGCAATGGGGGTTCAGCATGTATGCATGCCAAACCATTAATATATCCAACGGAGGCAGAATTAATCCGGAGAAGCTCTGTTCAGTACTGCTACGCCCAATAAAGTTGGGTTCTTTGGTGAACTCGAACGGACTTCTATACAGTTTCATTATGGGCCCATGCCACCATTTCTCGAACCTGTCTGCTGCTCGTTGTACATAAATACCCCATCTTTTGTCTTTGGATGCATTTTCATCCATGAGTTTTTGCTCGTCGGCAGAGGCAATGGGTTGACCGTCCTCTATTCCAAACAATCCATTGTGGTTCTCAATTGACTTTCTCAAAGTGTAAAAAGCCTCCAGTAGTTTCAGATGTGTAGCAATCTTGTCGGGCTTGGGTAGCAGCATTGCTCCCACTGGATCTGAACTTGGCTCTTCGTTGTTTTTGGGGACCATGGTGGTTGGTTTTGCTCGTCTTGGGATGAAGAAGAAATATAGCAATAATTATATACTTTATTGCCAAGTTAATCTGCGATGAAGGGTGGCAACCGTCAGAAATTGTGTCAGATCGACAGCACATGCAACAAGACAGAAGCCTGGGAAAGGGAAAAGGAGATCTCCACCATGCTCACCCTCAAGTGACGTGCAAAAAGTGGGTCCTGATCCTGGCAAATAAGAGCGACCCACCTCCGCATGCTTATCTGTCCTCCACGATCAGGGGCAGATCGGGGGCCGACGTGCGGCTGACGACGTCATCGCTAATGCGACTGTTCTTTGCCTCTTTTTTAGAAAAAGAAGAGGTGCCCATTCTTCCCGGCGCTGTCTTCTTTTTTCAAAAAAAGAAGCAAAAAAACGGTAGTGCGGCTCCGCCGCACGCGTAGACGAGAAGTCACGTGGTCTAACCGGGGAAGCCTCTCACCCGTGCATGGGCAAGACGTCTACTGTTTTTTGCTTCTTTTTTTGAAAGAAGAAGACAGCACCGGGAAGAATGACTTCTTCTTTTTTAAAAAAAGAAGCAAAAAACGGTAGTGCGGCTCTGCCGCACGCTGGCTAGACAATGGGCAACCTGGCAGAACCGTTCACGGGCAACGTCCACTGTTTTTGCTTCTCTTTTTGAAAAGAGAAGACATACCCTCTGACCATGTTAACCTCGGCCGTTGAATCGCCAAGAGATGACCATTGGGCCTGGCCAAACAAACAAAGTCAATTGAAAAGTCGACAATTGGCCCAACAGGGGGCCCACTTCGCCATGGAATACGATCTACGAAGTTTGTGAGACTCACAGTTGCGTGAGGCCATGCGTTTGACCCGCCAGCCATGCGATAATTTTGATTCCTGTCGAATCAGATCATATCTGATCGCCGACCGACCCCCCAATCTGGAATTATCAGATTTTTCACGGGAACGGGTCGGACCCGGATTGACGGAACCCGACGCCGATGGGTGCGCTCCACCGTAAAAAAAGGGCTTTTTTTTGGACGGATTCGATCGGATTCGGATTTGACTTTCTCTCTGTCTCTACTAACTACGCTAACAAACATCAATTAATAGTACGACCGCTGGCATTTTGTTTGGATTGACACTCATACAGCTGGTTGTTTGTTAGCAAACATTTCCGAATATACGTAGAAATGACAAAAAGTGGTGGTAAAAGCGTGAGGTTTGCCAGTCCTGAACGGGTGGCCATGATTGGTAAATACCACGACCAGGTTGCGGATGGCGAGGAAGACGAGCAGGATCAAAGGCTTAAGCATCTGGTCGTAGCAATCCAAGGTATGACGTGTGGATCGTGTGTTTCCGCAGTCACAAACGGGCTAGAGGGCCTGGAAGGAGTCCAAAATGTGGCAGTTTCGTTGGTCACCGAACAGGGATCTGTAGAATATAATCCTGCAGTGGTCAACCATGAGGAAATTATTGAACGAATAGAGGACTGCGGGTTTGAGGGGACCTTGATACGTGATGAAGACGCTAGACGAGATCCTCAAACAACCCAGATAAAAATCCAAATATACGGAATGACATGCTCATCATGCACAAACGCTGTAGAAAGCGCGTTGAGAGGGCTTGATGGTGTGGGTAGTGCATTGGTAGCGTTGGCTACCGAAGAGGCTTCTGTTGAATATGATAGTAATAAGGTTGGAGTTCGGGACCTGATAGAGGCGGTGGAGGAGTGTGGGTTTGATGCAGTTCTTTCACGAAACGTAGACAGCAGCACACAGATAGAATCGCTAACAAGGGTGCGTGAAATTCTTCAACACCGTAAAGACCTGATCAAGTGTCTGTGCTTTGCTGTGCCAGTTACGATCCTGTCAATGTTCCACGACATGCTCCCCTTTCTAAACGTGCTTCGTGTAAGGCTAGCACCTGGACTGTACTTGGATGATGTGTTGAATTTTGCTCTAACAATCCCTGTACAGTTCGGAGTGGGTGGCAAGTTCTACAAAAATGCGTGGAAAGCGGTTTCTCACGGAAGTCCTACGATGGACGTGCTTGTCTGTCTATCCACATCCTGTGCATTCTTCTTCTCGTGTGCCTCAGTTACTAGTGCAGTGCTGGCAGCATACGGATCAAGACCATCTACATTGTGGGACACTGCAGCGATGCTTGTGACGTTTGTACAATTAGGCAAATACCTAGAAAACAAGGCCAAAGGACAGACTTCGGTTGCGTTATCCAAGCTGATTTCGCTGGTTCCTGCGACGGCCACTATTTATTCCAACCCTAAGGGCTACGAAGAGGGCACGGATTTAACGGAAAAGACCATTTCTTCAGACCTTTTGCAGGTGGGAGACGTAGTGATTCTGCGGCCGGGGGAAAAGGTTCCTGCAGATGGCATTGTACTAACAGGAACTTCGTATCTCTCCGAGTCATTGATAACTGGTGAATCGTATCCGGTGACCAAGAACGTAGGAGACCCGATCATTGGCGGTAGTGTCAATGGGCCTGGTAGGATAGATTTCAAGGTCAGCCGGGCTGGTGATGACACCAAGCTTTCTCAAATTGTGAGACTTGTCCAGGACGCACAAACTTCGAAGGCGCCAGTGCAGCGCTATGTCGATCTGCTTGCTAGTTACTTTGTACCTACTGTCATTGTGTTGGGCGTAGGCACTTTTGTGTTGTGGATGATTGTAGCCCATGTCATGAAGAAGCCGCCGGTAGTGTTCAGCGATGGCGAGGGTTCGTTCATGGTTTGCCTACGGTTGTGTATCTCTGTGATTGTAGTTGCATGTCCTTGTGCACTAGGGCTAGCCACTCCAACAGCTGTTATGGTAGGCACTGGTGTTGGTGCAGAACATGGAATCCTGATCAAGGGTGGAGCCATTCTAGAGACTGCAAACTCTGTAGATACTGTGCTGTTTGACAAGACTGGTACGCTCACCGAAGGAGTTATGACAGTTACAGACAGCAGCAGCACCGAAAAATTGTCAAAGAACCTCTGGTGGAGGCTGATTGGTGCACTGGAGAGCAGTAGTGAGCATCCGATTGCACAGTCCATTGTCCAGAAAGCATATTCCGTCGTTGGAGCCACGAATGTAGCCTCGTTCAACGTTGAAGTTTCTAACTTTGATGTCAAGGTCGGCAACGGTGTACGTGCCCAGCTAAAAGTAAGCGATCAAGCTGATAAAAGCGAGTACAGCGTAGCCGCAGGGAATGCGGCTCTGATGAAGGAGCTCGCGATCGCATACCCGGCGGAGGTTGAGTCTATTTTGAACGGCGGCGAGACGGTGATCGTTGTAGCTATCGACGGCGAATATGCTGGATGGATATCAATGAGCGACGGGGTCAAGCCGGAAGCCACTACTGCTGTTAACAGTCTGAAGCGGCTAGGAATTAAGAAAGTAGGCATGGTCACAGGCGATAACATCAATGTGGCTATCAAGGTCGGCAAGGAGGTTGGCATTCCACCCGAAAATATCTGGGCGGGTGTGTCTCCTGCTGGCAAGATTGACCTGATTGAGAACCTACAACAGGAAGATGGGTCCATAGTTGCCATGGTAGGCGATGGAATCAATGATTCTCCTGCTTTGGCAGCCTCTTCTCTGGGGATTGCGATTAGTGGTGCTACCGACGTAGCCGTGGAAGCCGCGGATATTGTGCTTATGAAGCACGACGGACTCCTGGATGTCGCGGCTGCGCTGCATCTCTCTAGGGCTTCGTTCAGGAGAATCAAAATGAATCTTGTGTGGGCTCTAGTGTATAATCTGATCATGATTCCGTTCGCAATGGGTTTTTTCTTACCCTTCGGCATCATGATCCACCCAATGGTTGCCGGCGCCGCCATGGCCATGTCTTCGGTGTCTGTAGTAGTATCGTCGCTGTATCTCCAATGGTGGGTTCCTCCAGACTGGATGGAGCGAGCTGAGCCAACCAGCAGCAACGCTAAAGCCCCACTGTGGAGACGAATCTTTCAATTTCGGCTCCGAAATTCAGATGACAATCACGAACAGAGCTATGAACCATTACGAAGTTACGAGTAATTAATTAATTGAATCTAGTAATACATACATGATGCACTCTCCTACAATCTGGAACATGTCTAGTCGGTGATGTCTTCTTTTTTTTAAAAAAAAGAAGCAAAAAACAGTAAACGCTAGTGGAAATCGCGGTAATTTGACCCTAGGCGACACATCACATGACCGTTTGGGGGTGCAAAAACGATATTCCGGCCCTTTTCAGCAAGAACCATGGCCTCCATCAGAGAGGTTAGGGCCTGTTCATTCCAAACGTTGACTGTTTTTTTCTTAAAGAAGAGACACACCGAAAGAATGACATGCGTCACGTGACAGGTCAAATACTTGTGAATGCCTTCTTTTTTCAAAAAGAAGCAAAAAGACCGAAAGATAATCTGTTTATCGCTTCTCTTTCCGAAGCCAATGTTTAGGGAGGCATCAAATTGCAAATGTCAATGCATCAGCCACTTGTTCCGAGGTCAACAAGTTTCTGGTGGGCCGTGCGTAATCCTGATACCGCACGTGTAAACACCATACCGTCTCACATGACAGTTTTGGACGATTAACGCAACACAACGTAATCGGTTCGGCCCGTTGACAAGGTAGTGCTTTGCTTGTGATTTGGAATCGTCCCACCCACTAGACATATTTAACTGCCCAGACCCGCTGGTTTTACTCCACATTTTGAATTTCTAAACTATTTTCATAAACAAAAAGCAGAAATGGCCGTATCAGACTGTAAGTTTCAAGGGGTTACAACACATACAGACAGACAAAAATGTGGCTAACTAAAAAGAACAGCCAAGTTCCCATCTTCACAAGTATTCGACGTCATCCAGTCCACCATGGACAGCGATGAAGCTCTCAAGAAGAAGTCTATCAAGCAATCACAGGCCGTCGTCTTGTTTAAGTTGAAGAACAAGTCTGGTGAAGTCCAGCAATGGTGGTTGGACTTGAAGAACGACGGAAAGGTCGGCAAGGGTGAACCTCCAGCTAAAGCAGATTTGACTTTGAACTTGTCTGACGAACACTTCGGTCAATTGGTCCAAGGCAAAGCTAACGCACAAAAGTTGTTTATGCAAGGCAAATTGAAGGTTTCCGGTGCTATCACCAAGGCAGGTGTCCTTGAATCCGTCTTGAGTGGCGCACGAACCAAGGCCAAATTGTAATGTACTACTGTTAATTTAAATGAATACACTTTATGTCTCTTCTTTTGAAAAAGAAGCAAAACCTCTTGTCTCTTTTAAAAAAGAAGCAAAACCTGTGGTATCCGTTGGCGTCTAATCACAGTGAGCCGCACGCGCCCGGAAAACAAGGTCCAAATGAACTTCCTTCACCTTCTTTCTCTCTTGACAAACACTTTTTCTCCTAGATAGGATGTCTGGCGTTTAATCGTAGCCCACCAGCAAGTAATTTGCATATATAACCTCTACCACATTAATACCAGACTGACTGTCCATGGAACGAAGGGTATGAACTAACTATAACGGTAAGTATATATCCCTGTGTGATCTAAGTATCTATTAAGCGCGCTGGATAGACGATCTTAACTGAACAGAAGGTCAAGCGGTTAATCAAAGTCCACCAGCAAGTAAATTGCATTCAAATCCAGTATTGACTTGATCCTTGACTGGTTGTTTATTAAGATATGTCGTCTAGCGCGCTAGATAACGAACTAAACCTGTACTACACCCCAGCGTCTACTGTTGTTTGCTTCTTTCTTTAAAAAACGAAGAACACGCACCTAGGTGAGCCGCACCAAGCCAGGGAGTGCACCGCATGTGACAGATGTCGCGTCGCGAGCAAAACATAAACAAACACCCAAACACTCCGCATCGCATCGTGAACTTCAGGAATTTTTCTACATGCATAACCAGATCCATCAGTAAACAATGCTTACGTCGACTCCGTCGTTGAATACCAGCACAGGCACGGGCACGCCGAAACGGCCCTCGTCACCTAGCAGATACAACCACCACTCGCCATCGCACTCGGTTTCGTCAGTTCGGGGGTACCATTCGCCCAAACGATCCAGTGTGTCGTCCAAACAGGCCAGTGCTGCCATGTCGGCTCTGAAGGTGGATAAGGTCATTGGTACTACTGCCACGTCCCATGCAAATTTCAGTTTAGCGGGTGATTTGCTGGCGTACACAGCAGGAGCAGGAGTAGTTGTGTACAACATCGTAACCAAACAATCCAGGTTCTTCTGTACCTCTACGAAACAGGTGCAGTCCATCCAGCAATCTATTGCTTCTGCTTCATCGTTGCCGGCTTGGCTGGCTGAGTATGCTCAGAACTTGCCTTCGCCAGTCCGAGATTCAAACGGGTATCTGGTCGGTGGGATTAACAACGACTCCATCCAGAGTACCAGCCTGGGGATCAATAATGAAGAGCTGTCGAGTCTGGCCAACGCAAAGTCAACGCCTGCTAAGGACAAAATGAAGACAGCAAGCTGCGTTGCGTTGTCATTCGACGGTACGTTGCTTGCAGTGGGAGAGACTGGGCATCAACCAAGGGTATTTATTTATTCAACTGCCAGCGATTCGTCGTCAAATGTGCCAGTGACTATCCTGTGTGAACACCGTTATGGCATAAAGCTGCTGGCTTTTTCTCCTTGCGGTAACTACTTGGCAACGTTGGGCAATACAAGCGATGGATTTCTACACATCTGGAAGTTGAACCTCAAGGACACAGGAGTGAGCTTGCATTCAAGCAACAGATGCATTTCCATGGTACACGACATGAAATGGATGGGTTCAGATATTGTGATTACTGTCGGTGTAAGACATGTAAGAGCCTGGAAAATCGACTCAGGGAAGACTCAGTGGGCAGATACCAAGGCTAACGTTTTGTCTGGAAGAAACTTGGTGCTTGGTGAGTTTTCAAATTCTATATTTTCATGTGTATTAGCAATTAGTGAGAATGTGGCTATTGTTGCAACCGAAAAGGGTGATCTGGCTACTGTAGAGGACAACGACGAAAAGCCAACCTTCACACCGAGGCTCAACACTGGAGAAGAAATTACGTGTATGGATATAGACGAAGACAAGAATATTTGGGTTGCAGGTCCAGGATTAAGGAGCATTGAACTTGAGCGTATTATTGGTACAACGGAAAAATGCTCAGTAGCGGTGTCAATTCCAAGAAAAAGATGTACAATTAGGGCAATTGGGTGTCGAGGTGAATCTGGAAGCATTATTCGACTGACAACGGAGCGTGAGATTAGTATAGATGAAAATACGCTAATTGCTTCGTCTCATGCGAATGAGCTCAAGGGTATTCGCAAGATAGTAGGCACAGACAAGTTTCTGACTTGGTCCACCGATGGTGTAGTTCGTGTTTGGAGCAATACTGGCGAATGTGAGCATAAATACAACGTTGAATTCAGTGATGAAGACACTGAGCTGAGCATCGCGTTTCTGTCTGAAGACGGGAAGTTGCTAATTGTGGGCGACCGTAATGGAATTGTGCAAATACTTGGACAGGAAGGCGAAGAAGTGTGCCAGTCATTTGTGGCACATGGTTCAAGCGTAGTTGGGATTGACTATTACAAAAGTCAAGAAAAAGACCTCGAAATGTTCATCACCTGCAGTCGCGATCGTACAGTCCAGGTATTCAAGAAAGGCAACACCCAATGGGAGTTACATCAAACGTTGATGGCACACAAAGGCAATATTCATGCCGCGTACCTGACGTCAGATGGGCAACGAATCGTGTCAAGCTCTGTGGACCGTACAATTGCAATTCACAAGTTTGTGCAGAACGAAGAAGGTGCTGTGTTTGTATCGGAAAAAGTGATATCCTTAAAGACAACGCCTCTGGACATGTGTCTAGATCCGACATCCACAAGGATCATTGTGAGCGCCGATAAGCACATTATGATTTACAAAATATCTGGCGAATTAGCGTCGAGCTATAGATGCACTGATGGGGACTACAACAGCGATTCAGTTAGCTTGGGAACGATAACTATCGGCACATTCAACGACTGCACTTATCTAGCAGGGGTGGGCCAGGATAAAGGGATTCGTGTGTATGATCACAGCACAGGGCTCTATCTGGGTACGGACTGGGGTCATTCTGAAGGTGTAAGCGGCGTGGCTTGGTTGAACAGCGTTGATTCTAGTGGTAATATTGTGAGCAGTGGGTATGACGGATGCATATTCTTATGGAAAGTCCAAGACTCAGGTGGCGCCGCATTTGGAGCGGCGCCGATCTCTCAGGCAGCTCAACTGCTGCCACAGTCGTCTCCCCAGCCACAATCCCCTGTAACACCTGCTCGCCCCCCATCTCCGACGCGTAAGATCCTATCTAAGCAGGAACTTTCCAAGTTCTTGCCCTCTCCGTCTCCTAAAACACCTCAACAGCAGGTGATTTCATCGGCCAGCCCGTCTGGGGCTCGAAAGAGCACGGTCGTCCAGACATCCAAGTCAGCGCAGCTTCTTTCACGACGTAAATCATTGCAGCCATCCAAGAGCATGAGTGAACTAAAGCCACGAAAGCATCAATCGTCGTGTGAGATGACCAGTATTGAAGAGTCAGAGCCGATTTTGCCTTCTACACCATCCACACCGTCGGCAGGAAGTTCGTCGAGAACTGCAGGCACAGCTCCGCTTCGCCGGGGAGATCCAGAGGAAATAACTTTCTCTTTGATCAAGTTTAGAGAGCAGTACAAGAAGCAGCCAAAATGGGATCAAAACAAGGTTGAGCGTCTTAAGACGGAACTAAAGCAAACGCTGCGGCTTTTGGACGGTAAAACTACGGAGCGTGCACGAATGGACGACTTGCTAGAGCAGTTCGGCGAGCGTCTCGTCTCGGTCGTAGAGGATCGACTGGCCAAGTCGTCGTAACAGCCGGTTTACCGGCTGCCAACGTTTTTTGCTTCTTTTTTTTGAAAAAAGAAGACACTCATGAAGATGAATTAGCTAAATAAATTATTTATTGTTTTGTTTTCTCGCGCATTTCTGGTTTCCAGCTGCCGGGGGTGAACTCGTTGGCCTCTTGAGATGCATTAATTCTGCCAGCTTCGGCGTCTGGACGAGCTTTGAACTCTTCCTTTAGTGGGACACTTTTCCATCTTTGGTCCGCCTGGCGGATCAGCCCTGCCAATTGGTCTTGACGCTGCTGGTCTTGCCACAGTTCCTCGAGGGATGGGTTGGACGGCCGATTGTGGCGCAACCATTGGATCCATTGAGCTGTTTACGATGTTAGTGCACTGTGCTATCTGCAAATCACATACGAGCTAGCTTGGTGTTAACGTAGTCCACATGGTTCATGTTAGGATCATTGTACTCTACGATTCGTCTCATCCGTGCCGGGTTGTTGTAATTCTGGAACTCCCAGTAGCTGTTGCCCTCCAGGTCGTACCCTACAAAAAACTTGGACCGGAAGGGCACATTCTTGCTTGCTCGCCATTTGTGGTACATCTGTTTCCATGGCGAAACTTTGCCTCTCAGCAGTGGATGGCTCATGTTGTGGGTTCAGGTCTGTGTGGGAAAATCTTGTCGCCAAACGCAAGCAAATGTGCCAGTCATGATGGCGGTCGGCGGCTCCGTCTTGCTCCGACATCCAGCCTCCCTTCCCACCTGACCGCAATGAGATGAGAGTAGTCGTTCAGGTGGATGTCTTCTTTTATTTGGAAAAAAGTAGCAACAATCAGTCGACGATGGGGCTGGAACGCGGGAACTTGACCCGTGCTAGTTGTTGCGATCACGTGCATGGCTCATGGGGCATCACGTGCTATCTGAACAGAAACAGGCGTTGGGAGATCTCACGTCGGCACCCCAATATAATCTGTGATTTTAGCCTTCTTTGGCAATCGACAGTTCAATCCCAAAACTCTAACCAGCAACCTACGCACTCACCTTGTGGATTCCACAACCGTCAGTCAGATATCAATTCTTCGTGAAGACAGGATCATGGCCCAATGAACGGAGTAAGTTCTGCAATGCTCAAGCGGATGATAGTGCTAACAACAACGGACAAATAGCCTAATAATATTCACAATAAAGTCCATAACGGGACAGCGGCTGCAGATGATAATGAAGATCGTTATCAAGATGTTTTAGAACAGATTCCGCCTCAACCGATCCAGCTAATAGATCACACTGCCAGTGAAGCAGAATATAATGGTAGCATTAATGGAAATGCAGGCACAGCAACCACATCCCAGTCGGAGGTGTGGGCAAAAGACGTGCATATCGATCAATATGAAACAATTCAAGGGTCTACAAGAGCAGGAGCGTATGTTGTATATCTGATACGCATCGACACGCATGTGGGTGATTGTATCCGGATAAACAAACGATACAGCGAGTTTGATGCTCTGAGACTGGCTCTTGTGGAAGAATTTCCCAAGAGAATAAATGAAATTCCGGAATTACCCCCAAAATCAATGATTTCTAAGTTCCGAAGCGCGTTTTTAAAACATCGACAAACAAAGCTGCAGTACTTTTTACTATGCATTTTGCTAAATCCAGTATTTGCACGAAGTTCAATTGTAAAGCAGTTTATCAAGTCTTGATTATTATTGACAATTTTACTTTGCATATTACATGTTGCATGTTACACGGTCGATATCGTACTGCCCTGGTAACACACTGTGAAGAGTGATGATTCTATTCGCTTTAGGGCTACGGGTAATATTTACATTTAACTATCTAACCAGTCATTCATGACGTGTTGAGTGTGTCTATTTCAGGGATCGATTGGTTCATTATGCTTGTTGGAATTGGTTTGGTATCTATTCTTATCGGTTTGTGGTATGGAATTGAGAGAACTTGTACTTCTACTATGGAGTGGCTGTCGCATGCAACCATGCAACCGTTGAATGTGCATTATTTTTGATTTATTCACTTATTATCTACCTGTCATGAAACAATACGAGGGGCAAGATAGGCATACACTCTCAGCGTATTTGTTTGTTTTCACGCAGACTCACAACCATGTGTTGTTGTGCCTGAGCCGCACTGCATGCGGCATTCACAGTAGGTTAGTAAAATGAATTAACTAGTCCAATACTATGATATGACCAGACATTCCAAATTGAAGACTTCGCATGGTGCAACAGCCTCTGATCGTACATTACGGCGCCCAAAATCGCTACTAGTACGACACACGAAAATGATCATGACAAGTCATTTCGTACCCAATTTTTAAACAATATTACAGCTGAGACAGCAATAGCTCTCATCGCTGCTAGGAATTTCAGTATTCGCTTATTTCAAAATTTACTTGTTTGATTCTTTTTCAAGTAATTTGAGAGAGAGAAATAGGGTAAGGTCCTGGTTATACATAACGAACTTGAATCACGACAATTTCTGGAAGATCTGTTTCTGTAAATGGGATAAAAATGTGACTTCTGGATGGAAGATCTTTTACGAAATATAGTAGCACGTCTACGGACATCACGCTTTGATATTCTTCACTACAAAGCCCTATTCTGAAAGAAATAAACACTGAAAGAACCCAAACATACGGCGGTATCATGATTGGTTAGTGCCCTTGAAAATATACTGTCAACGGACTATTATCCCAAATACGGTGGATGTGCATCGTGACGGATTATAGTAGCGTGGCATGAACGCTGTGGTAACAGCAAGGGTGCAGCAGGACGGTTCCAGTTAGACCAATCGTATAGGTACACGGTGAGGGACTTTGAGGTTAATGCTCGTGTGAAACAAGATTGTCACCGGAAAAACAAGATTTCGATGCGATGTGCATAATTGTCCAACTGACTCAACCCAACCGTATGGGCCATCTGTGAGGTACCTATCCTGCATGGGTGCATGCATGTAGTTAGAGAATGTCCACTGGTTTTTAGAAAAATAGAAACCATGAACAGGGCTTTGTTGGATACTGCCGTGGGTATTCATGGGACAATAGATCGCTTGTGCGATGTATTTCATAGGCTGGGGGTAGGTAGTTGGAGAGGTTGCAGAATGGCCGTAAATTTATATCAATATAAGTTAGGCTGAACAGCCGTCAGTGGCTCTTGAGACAAAAATATTGTAAAACATTATTATGAGCTTAGAACGCTAATGGCCGTAGAAATATATTACTGTTATTTTGAACTATCTGATGCTTGTCAAATCCCTGCCAGAAGAAGAAAGCCACAAGCTTTATAAAATACCACTAACTGGGATGCATGGTAGAGCTCCGTCTGCTAACGCCCCATCTTGAGAGCCAGAAGTTTGGCAACATGCAACCATTGCATTGCAACCTTGATTCATTACAATTGGCCTGCATTCGCCAAACAAGGCAACCTCATCACTCCCAAGTAAGCCGGAAAGAAGGTTACCGGCTCCAGAAAGCACATTTTCAATTACACCGCGATCACTGGAAATCTCTTTATTGCAACACATCAAGGTTGTTCCATCATCGCATGCACTCTGTCCCCCTACCGTTGCGGAAAAAATCATCAAACTAGCGATCGCAATCTGGGTCATCATCGTAATAAATTGTTTTTGAAGTGCCAATCAAGCATATATAGCCCTATTTATACTTTTCCACCCTTGTTCATTCCCCACACACAAGGCGATTCAGAATCTAGCATCATCGCATTGTTTTTATTGAGCACACGACAATAACCCAACTATGTGTTAATAATTATCGTATTTTAATCATGTGCCTGTCCTTGTCATCAAATTCTGGTGTCCATCGACAACGGAAAGTGATTGTACCTGATTCCACATTGACGGTAAAGTAGTGTCGATGTCTCATTGAAACACATACCCCGCATCAGAAGCAGACTGTCATTAGTAACTACCAGAATAAAGAACACTATAGATAGTGTCGACTCTTTGACGTTACCCCCCTAAGCGGCACAACTCCACCTGGTGCCTTTCCACCAGCGTCTCTTGTTTTTGCTTCTAGATTCTCATTTAATGATAAAGGAAGCAAAAAGCAGTAGTTAATTGGAACAAACAGACTCCAAGCTATCAGAATATATCCTCTGTTTTCACTAAAAAGCGCTGGACCATCGCTTGTGGACCCCAAAGAGGCTCCACTCCACCTGGTGTCCAGGTGGGCCATACACTATGGTCTGTAACACTTTTCGTGGATTTCACCCTTTTCTTAAAAAAACATCACAACTAGTAGACAATTTGAATAAACTGACCTATGAAATTCTAATCATGCTACCACTTTCCTCGAAAATAAAACCACAACATCGATTTACACGCCCCTCAACAGCCCCACTCCACCTGATGCCTGATGCCGAGCAAACGAGCCGCACGTTGTGCTGTGTAACACATCGGGTGGCTTTCATCTTTTTTTAAAAAAGATGCAGAAAACAGTAGCCAATTGGAATAAACGGACCTCGAGCTTTTCAATGATACTCTTAGTTTCTTCTAGTTTCTTCAACGAGGGCCCCACCTCATTTGGTACCCTTCGCCCATCGTCGACTGTTTTTGCTTTTTTAGAAAAGTAGAACACCCTAATTCTGGTTCACAGAGTGCTATATACCCAGGCTAGCGTTCTTCTTTTTTCAAAAAAAGATGCAAAAAACGGTCGCTTGGCGAAAGTTGTATGCCGCACATCTATTTCCCTCGGCCAAAATGCGTTGCGTCTTCAAGTTTGTCAGCTATCAGCAGCGAAACTGATTAGATTGATAACACCAAAAATTCTAGACCTGGTGTCGGTTTTATCCGTAAATCTGCCGGTGTAGACCGCTTGGTAAGCCTCAGTCCTCTTAATAATCCAATTGCGTGATTCCAACGTGTCAAGGGAGGCGATGCGCTCGCCCGCCCTAATTTTACATAAGCGTTTGTGTGTGCTATGCCCGCGCCGAGGACCCGGGACGGTAATCGAGACAGGTCTAGGCCTTTCTGTGGTGAACTTTTTTTCCATAGACATCCATATAGTTGTACTGAATTTCAGAGTATAAATATATTCCAACCCGCTCTAACTCCATCAAGAGGTAGGTTATAGACACATTTTACGACGAAGATAAAACTAACAAAATTGAGCTGACTTGTTTCAACCGTGAGATACAGAACAGACAGACTCATTCACTTATTTATATATTAAACCACAGCTTTTAAAAAGTGTTTTCAAATCTATTAAAACGATTCAAACCACGTCATTACGTGTTATTCACTTCACCTATAATTACAATAAATAATCAGCAAACAAGAATGGTACACGATAAGGTAGTCATCATCGGAGGAGGTCCAGCTGCTCTTTCAGCAGCAGTTTACGCTGGCCGAAGTACTTTGAAACCAAAGGTCTATGAAGGTATGATGGCCAACGGTATTGCAGCTGGTGGGCAATTGACCACTACCACTCATGTTGAAAATTATGCGGGATATGTACAAATTATGGGATCCGACTTGATGGAAAATATGAGAAAGCAAGCCGAGGCTTGTGGTGCAGAGATCATCACTGAAACTGTTGCCAAACTAGATCTTTCTCAACGACCATTTAAATACTGGTTGGAATTCCAAGAAGATCAAGAACCAAACACTGCTGATGCCATCATTTTGGCAACTGGTGCTTCTGCTAAACGATTAGACTTGCCAGGTGAAGAAACCTACTGGCAACAAGGTATTTCAGCATGTGCCGTGTGTGATGGTGCTGTGCCAATTTTCCGAAACAAACCATTGGTTGTTATTGGAGGTGGTGACTCTGCTGCTGAAGAAGCTTTGTACTTGACAAAATACGGTGAATCTGTCACTGTATTGGTACGAAAGGACAAATTGCGAGCATCTTCAGTCATGGCTAAACGATTGTTGTCCCATCCAAAGGTCAAGGTTGAATTCCACACTGTTGCCAAGGAAGCCAAGGGTGACGGTAAGTTGTTGAAGTCTGTGTTGGTTGAAGATGTTCGAAATGGTGAACAACGAGAAATTGAAGCCAATGGTTTGTTCTATGCCATTGGTCACACCCCAGCCACCTCTTTGGTCCAAGGCCAAGTTGAATGTGACGAAGACGGATATGTCAAGACCATTCCAGGCTCTACTTTGACCTCAGTCAAGGGCTTCTATGCTGCTGGTGATGTACAAGACAAGATTTATAGACAAGCCATCACCAGTAGTGGTAGCGGCTGTATGGCAGCTCTGGACTGCGAAAAGCTGCTTGCTGAAGAGGAAGCTGGTTTGTAAACGTTATTATATGCCATGTAGGAAGTTTAGACGCTAGTACATATTGAAAATGAATAAGCAAAACGAACTAGCCGCACAGGCACATTCTTCGGGTGGGCTTCTTTTTTTAAAAAAAGAAGAAGATATCCGCCCAAGACGTATACTCTATACCCGTGCTCTCTGCAACAACTGCCTAAGATTAGGGTACTATTTGGCGCCAGGTGTTCGTGTCTGGTGATAATACGTGCGGCTCACCGATGCTTGTTGGCGTAGCGCCGCCGCCGACCGCACCGCATCGCGAAACAAAAAAATTTCCAAGCCCTGACTTGACTATCGCAGCTGGTCTTCTACTTGCATAACACAAACGACAGACAGCATGGACACAACGTTACAGAATGTATCGGAAAAGGCACAGGATCTGTATCAGCAGATGCTGAGCTCGTCTCGAGAGGAGGGTGGCACTGATGTGTATTCCCAGAAGGAAATGGCGGATGTGATGCAAGCAGACATCAAGGATCTGAAGGATGTAACTCAAGAACTGGTTAATGCGCAGTTAATCCAGCTGGTGATGCTTCAAAGCACAAATGAGGTGGGTTTCAAGGTCATGTCAGTGGACGATGCTAGCAAAAAGAATCGAATGGGTGGGGACGAATTGTTGGTGTACAACTGCATCGAAGCAGCAGATAGAGAAGGCATATGGACAAAGTCAATAAAGGACCGAACAAAGTTGCATCAGACAGTAATTCAAAGATGTTTGAAGAATCTGGAAAGTCAAAAGTATATTAAAGCAATCAAATCAGTTAAGCATCCCACACGTAAAATTTACATGTTATTTAACTTACAGCCCTCTGTGGAGGTGACTGGGGGTCCATGGTTTACGGACTCTGAGATGGACTCTGAGTTTATCAACAGTCTGCTGATGGTAGTATGGAAGTATGTGACCAACGAGTCGTTTCCGTCGTCAGTGTTTGAGTCGGATGATCTAAAACAGCAAACCTTCCCATCGAGCTTCAGTGGGTATCCAACAGTTAAGAAGATTCACAAGTTTGTCATGAACAGCGGGGTGGTTAACGAAGGCACAGACCTTGGGGAGGCAGATATCAGGAAGCTGTGCGAGGTGTTGGTGTACGACGACAAGCTGGAACGTCGAGATGGAGGGTTCAGCTACAAGGCGACATGGCAATCTGTGGTCGAAGCCGGTTTCCAAGAGCATCTCAGACAGGATGCATTGTCAGAGTCCGCTTGTGGCCAGTGCCCACGGTTCGAGCTGTGCAAGGACGATGGTCCGGTGAATCCTGTGGAGTGCCCGTACTACGACGAGTGGCTCAACGGCCAGGAGGCGTCGTAGACTGTTGCACTGTTTTTGCTTCTTTTTTAGAAAAGAAGAACGTAGTTCTAGGGTGCTGTCTTTTTCCAGAAAATGAAGCAAAAAGCGGTGCCTGGAAGTAGTATGCATGTATTCTCAATATACGATCGATATCGACATTGCGCAGCACTGTTTTTGCTTCTTTTTTAAAAAAGAAGGACGTAACTTCTAGGGTCATGTCTTCTTTTTCCAGAAAAAGAAGCAAAAAGCGGTCGGAGCGCCCTGAGCCGCACCGTCGCTGTGTAACTAGCATACTCTTGAAAACACCAATACCTATCTTTTAATACACTTCTAATACGAGAGAAATGTACACAATTGACCTCCTAGAATCGATATATGATAATAGTTAGTTCGTATCATACAATTTTACCTGTTTTCGGACCCCCCAACACGACT